>JAMKCH010058204.1:0-50490 GCA_023653785.1 Ophioderma brevispina | reverse complement strand
TATAAGAATGAAAAAAATCTCATAATAAATATAACATAATAAAATTATCCTAAACGCTAAACAAAAGATTCTAGATAACCATGCACGCGAAACAAAAGAAAGAAAGAATCTGAAATTTGTGCACTCTTGTTTTGGTGACTTCCGACAAACCTCTAGAAACATGGAGGATGATTCGTAAAATACAATCTCTGAAACAACAATGGATAATCAATATACAAAAAGATTCAACATGTCCCTCAAGGACTCGTTAAGGTTGGTTGACAGAGTTATCGAATGTGTTTGAAATGGGCGTGATTGAGTGACTTTTCAATTACACCAGTTCTCCGGACCTCCTAATATTTTTTTTATTTCAAATGGAATAACTCATGGAAGTTGATTACAGTGCGCTTGTGGGTTTCAAAGTAAAAACGAACTTTTCCGGGAAATTTTAAAATTGGGAATTGAAATCTGTACCTATCGATTGAAACCCTATTTTCTTTAAAGTTTATCGAAAATTAAATTAGTTCATCTTGATTAAAATTTTTTTTTTTCAGTTATTCAATTTAATCATTTAATCATGGTAAACTCAGTATTTATCAAAATGATAAACTTTAAAAAAAAGATGTTCGATTGATAAACTAAGTTTCAGAGAATAACCCTGTTTACAATAAATAAAAAATGAAAAAAAAAAAAGTTCTTTTCAAACTTGGGATCTGAAAATAAAAATAAGGTTCGGCCTCCTCACTGAAATCAATATAATGTTGAGGTTTATAATTTCAAGTTTAAAAAAGCTAATAGATCTTAGGTTTCATTAAGAGGAAAATTCTTTACTCTGATCAATAAATCAAACAAATCTACGGCACATTACAGACACTTGTCCGACATTGGCCGAGTACACTACCGTCTGGGACCACAACCACAAAACGAAACGACCACCTTGAAGCAGTGCAAAAAAGCACGTTTCAATTGAGCGATTATAATCCAAAACCGGCCAGGAGTGCCACCCAGATGGTAAAAGAATTAGACCCACTTGCTACCAGAAGGAAAATCAGACGTCTATGCATTTTTCAACAAGCAAAGGATTGGCTCACTATCCTTGCCATCGGGAAACCTCCAACGGCCAGTTCTGTGTCAATCACGGCATCATCACCCGGATTCATATTTAACCATCCAACAAACAAGACTGTATAAACACTCCCTTTGACCCAAAACCATTCGGGAATAATTTGGTAAACACAACATAACTACCATATCTGATCTGACAATTCAAAGCAGCTTATCCAACCACTTCAAGCACATAAGGAAAAGATACAAGATTAAAGTTGACCCACATCAGCCAGATCACCCATTCCTGACCGTTTGGCTCCTTTTTGGGGCGTTGGCCAGTATTCATCTGAAAGACTGAAATCTGAAACTTTTATAGGCCATGTGTGTACATAAACAATGGTCGTCCATGGGTGACTGTTGAACCCATTCGTTCGAAAATGATTGTAAACCGTAAAGCCACTGCATTTACGTTAGAAGTCTTAACATTAAGTGCCCCAAGAGGGGGGTTCCATAGTACCAACATGTGAGTTTTTTTGCGATTTCTCGGTTAACCAATCAAAATTTTTCAAGGGAGTTTTTTGCTAAATTGTCTGATTTATGAATACGCTTCTTCTGATACTAAAAAAATTAAATCAGCCCACGGGCTTCATTAGAAAATCTAGGTTGGGTGCAATAGGACCCCCTCTTGGGAAAGAAACGGAAGTGGAAAAAAATCAAGATTTTTACTATTAAAAAAGTTAAAGTAAGTAAATCTTGGGATTATTTGCTTAGATATAGTACCTTAGGAGGCAATTAAGTAAAATTAATAATACTTAACATCAAATAACCTTGTATTGTGATAGACCAATCATTTAATTTGTCAGACCGTGCTGCTTAACTGTGTAAGGTCTTGAGAAAACCAAGGTGATTGACGTTTCTGAGAAAATTCAAGACGGTATAAATTTGGCTATATTTTGCAATGATTATTTTAATTGGTATTCCTAGAGTAGATATAATGAATGATTTTGAGTTTCAAAAAAACATTATATTGGCATGTGCGGACGGATATGTGGCGAACCCATCCTTTTCGGAGGTGACAATTTCCAATTTGGCCATAGGTAAAGGTCAAAGTTCGATTTTCATTTTTTATTGTGGGTAGTGGTTCTTAAGTGACCCCAATTTACTTGTGTTAGGCCATGATCAACTCCATGAGAAAGTGGTTATCTGGGTTGGGTCCCTAGGAACCCCCCTCTTGGAACTAACGAAGCGTTTTTTCGCTTGGGCACTCTTAAGTGTGAAAGGTACCCAGTGAAAAATTGGCGGAAAGTGTGGTAAACCAAAAACATGACAGGTTAATCCTTGCTAAGCATCCTCCAGTGAAAGGAGTAAGCCGATAGAAGCTTAAGTCTTGCACGGCAGTCCCGACTGGCGCAGTCGCAAGTTAACCACGGATAGAGTTTCTCACAAGAACCTATGATCCTTGTCATAAAGAGCAACTAGTAGAAGCTAAGTATTTTAGATGGAACCACATACCTTTAATTGGAGAATCCAAACCTCAACTCGGAAGCTAACTGGCAATATTGTGTTTCGCAGTTCACGTCTTGGGGTATAAGCTCGCAAGATACTGAATGATAAGCTCAAATGGACAAGCCATTACTGGTAAACACCGTGCTTTTAAAATGGGGTTGTATAGGGATGGGAACTATAATCATATAACTGAGCATTGATCGATTCAGGTGATTGAGTAAGAAGGCCAATGATGACCGGTGTTTTAATTCGTGAAGTTGATTTATTTTTTCTAGGATGCATTTTCTTTAATTTTAACACATATCTATATTTTAATTGATTATCTGAAACTGATGCACGCTAAGTGTATGACGGATAATTAACTGAGCTGCGTACATTATAATGCGTGTGAGCGTGAGTTGGTGCACTTGTGGTCTGGAGGACCCGTCGACCACTAGTGCCACAACTCAACGCTCAGAGCTCAGACGCAATTATCAACATAATGCACTCAGCTACGTTAATTATCCTTTACATAATTATTTACTTCGGTTTATGTGATCTTTAATTATCATGATTTATTATGTTATTATTGAACCTCACTGCTGTTAAAAGTGCATTAATAAATGTACTGGTTAATAATTTCAAATTTATCACATATGGGAAACATTGTCATTCACGTCATCTTACTGTATGGTAATAACGATGGCAAATACTTGTAATTACATGTACTAAAGATATAGATCGTCCCAGTATATTTTTGGGGGTGTAATGTTTGTAATCTCGCATATCATACACGTTGTATTTTAACTGATTCATATGTTAAACCATGACTGGAATGTGCTACAAATGCAATGGTGATATTTTTCCATTCAACCATTGTGTTGATAATGATGAATTCAATTTGCTCTGTTCACTTACAGCAATTCTGCTGATACAACAGTATGGTCAGTTTAAAATTCAACCCCCTTTATATCAATGACCAAATTAACCAGTTCATGATGCTAATAATGTTAACAATTTTGGTCATGTTAATTTATTGAAACCGATCAAATGGTCTACATTCTGCTGATGATTTTTCAATACCATCTTAACCCTCGTATACCGAAGGGGGGGGGGTGGGTACCACCCCCCCCCCTGAGGTTTTTCCACGGCTTGCTAAAACCACCCTTTTTTGGTGCCAAACTTTATTTAATGTAATTGTCAATTGACATGTTCCCCTCCTTTAATCGAAAAACAACATCCACCGGGGTATAGGTAAGATACAGGTGATCCCAAAGTGATCGTAGGGGGGGTGGTAACCACCCCCCCCCCCCTCCGGAAGAGAAGCTACCCAACATGCCGACACAACAACAGACAAATCACAGACACTTGATTTTGGTAACAATAGATAGCTAAGGTCATCCTCTTCATTGATACCAAATGAGACCAACAGGCCAACATAAGTCACAATGACGTCATAAAGTTTGCATGTCAGGCAATAAACGCCATTTCCATAGCACAAACAGTGAAAAAATTCAATTTTTCGCCAAAAAAGCTTAGAAAATCAGATGTCATGCGGATTTTTGACTCTACTTGAGGGGAAATGACTAGTTTTATATAAGAATCATTTTAGCGCTATAATAGGGTGTTTGAGTCGCCAAAAATGCGGAAATATCAATTTTCCACCCTATATCAGTATTTCGTACTTTCCTCAAATATGACGTCATGGTGACGTCATAATGGGGATGTTAGTACATTTTGGTACAATGGAAAGAAAACTCTAAGATATCTTGGGTACCAAATTACAGGATCGGTGTTCAGTAACGACAATCACAGGGGGGGTGGTAACCACACCCCCCCCCTTCGGGGAGTTTTTACAAAAAATGCTCAGTAGACGAGGGTTAACCCTCGAACAAAAATTTCGATAGCGTTCACGTATTTTTATCGAGCTTCAATCACACGTTTTCTATTATTACCCTATCAGAAACTTGGTATAATGAAGGGTATTATACTAGATCGCGTTGATAGTTCGTCCCCTGGAGTTTTGGACCGATTCAATTAAGTCGGAGAGGGAAAATGGAAGAATTCAAATGCACGTGCCACACCGGATGATCTTGGACGACACCTCGGTCATTTAACTATCAGCTGCCACGAAATTACAATTTCATTCATGTAAATGTATGGAAACGCACTATAGTGTATTTCAGGCCTAACATTCCTCCACAATAACAAGATAACAGAATCCCTGCGCATATGAATTTCCCTCCGCAAGAAAAATGGGAAGGGGGGTCACATATCAGATGAATAGAGTATAATCTAATAGATTATTGCGCGATTGCAGTTTACATAGCGTTCCGCGCCAAGGCAGGAGAAGTGGTGAGTTCAGCCATTTATATTAATAAATCAATGTCTTATCGCATTGGCGAGGATCTCACACTCATTAAAGGCCAACAGGCACCGGGGACCATCTGAATCTGTTTTTTGAAATTTGGCTTTCTGGTAATGAAAACTATTAGCGTAATATTATTATAGATCCCATAGAACCAACACCGGATTATTTCTTACTGATTTGTCACAGTCCATACATAAAAATAGCCACAGAAAATAACAGATGCACGACATTACAGGTGATTTCAATCTCGAACCTTCTAACTATAGTAATGTCAATATTTTTTTTTTCTGCAGTTAGTAATGTCAATATTATTAATGAATTCTTAATACATTTAATAACAGTAATGTACCATTTGATCGATAGGCCTACACGGATACTCCTACATCGTACACTAATCGACAATATATTCACAAATGTACTTACACATCAAATTAAATCGGGTGTTTTGCTATAACCGATCCTTTTCCCCATATTTCAAATTACCGATCTACTCCAATTAGAAACATCAAAACACAATCATACATATCACGCTCATTTAATGACACAAATATGAGAAACCTTGCATAATCATTTTAGCCTTGTAACTTGGAAAAACGTGTCATGTATCTGATTCTCCCACAATGGCCTATGATATATCTCAAATAAATCATTGGAAATCTACAACATCATTTTTCCCATTTTCATCTTAAAAGGCGTCAAAAAGAAATATTACACTGATAAACTAGGAGGAATGCAACACAATTCGAAACATACCTGGCAGACTTCTTACCGATATTCTGGGTCGTCAAACTCTGCCCAACCTCCCTCATAGTTTTTACGTAATGATATTTTAAATTCAACGCCCACAAACAATCGCAAACAGCTTCAACTCCTATTTGCTAACTTTGTCCGGACCAAACCGTGAACAAACATTTGGCATTCTGATACAAACTGGTCATTTTTAATAGTATGGATTCTCACAACAATTCACTTTTCTTTTATCCTACAGATTCAAATTAATTTATTGCTATTGTAAAACACTAAAGGTGGCACAGTTGTGGGCATGATGATATAAAAGCGGATGTTGTCAAATTTGTTAAGGACATCAATTACACGCCATGACAACATATTAATCTTTCGCTCGCCTCAGGTACAGTCCAATATAAAAACTGAAAATCACTAGAGTAACACCGATTTTTAAATTGGCAACTTCTTACATATTAGTAATTACAGATCAGATCGCTATTTACCAATTTTTTCAAAAAAAATCATTGAAGTGTTGTTACAAAAGACTACAATTTCATCATTAAATATAATCTTTGCATAATATCATTTGGATTTCGTTTTTGTTTTGGTTAGTCCGGGCAGATCATCTTAATTGGGCCATTTTAAATGCTATAATAAATGTGAGTGATATGACAGTAATACAGTGTGTTTTGGGATTTTCTTGGACCTTTCGAAAGCATTCGACAAAAATTGACTGATATTTATTATCTAAACTGTTTTATTACGGTGTGCGAGGTATCATCGTATATATGAACGATATAGTCGTCTCCTTTTCTTTTTTTACATACATTCTTTTTGCTGATGATACCAATTTAGTTGCATCTCACGAAAATTTAAATCACCTTCTAAACACAGTGAATACTGAACTTACCAACATTTTTCACCTGGTTTAAGTCCAATAAATTGTCTCTTAACCGAAACAAATTTTATTAGATTTAAAAACAAGCATGATAATCGTAGTTATCCTAACTGTAAAATTAAAAATGAAAATACTTCAATTGCTCAAGCTTCTCATACTAATTTTTTAGGTATTATTTTAGACGAAAATCTATCATGGAAACAGCATACTAATCATGTTTGCAGTATAATTTCTAAATATACTGGTATACCCTATCGCTTAAAGGACACTTTATTACCTAAGACGCTTTTTTTCACTTTACAACAGCCTTGTCCTACCACATATTCATTATTGCAACATAATTTGGGGTGATAAAAATAACTGCTTTTTGAACAATCTTCATATCAAACAAAAGAAAATTATTCGCATATGTACCAATTCAAATTTCTTGGCCCATACTCCTCCGTTGTTTGCTCAACTGAATACACTTACAGTTCAGGACATTCATAAATTACAAACTTCAGTTTTTATGTATAAATATCACAATAATCTTCTTCCTAACATGTTCACACACTACTTTGTTAAAACCGATGCCATACACGATTATAACACAAGAAATAGGCATATGTATCGTCCATTTAATTTCAATACAGATTTGGCCAGAAACACAATCAGAAGGCAAGGTCCTTTACTAAGGAATTCTATTTCTCCAACTCTTCGCACCTGTATATACATCGGTCAAGTCATTCAAATTTAATTATTAGGCCGAACTCATAGGCGTGTATTTATATTTCTATTTATAAAAGGCAGAATTTCATACTTTCAAACTCTAAGGAGGGGTTAGACAATTCCCAGGTTGGTCCTGCGGGACATCATTTTAACAAATTTTAGTCAAAATGATGTCCTGTGCGACTAATTTGTGGGAAAGTGACTAGCTTATTCTTACAGTTTATACACTATGTAAATCTATATTTTATATCCTCTTTATACTTCTGCGTCTCTTATTTTCTACATTCTTTATTTTTATCTATTCTAATATATATATGTTTTTACAAATTTATGACAAGTCAAACTCCAATCTCTCCATTTCATCTTAGCTCATGGTCTATTATTAAAATGTTGTTTTTGCCCCAGATATATATTTACTATTGATGTCAACACGCAATGTGTCTGTTTGCACTTATCTCGTTAGGGGTCTATCCAACACTTTGTTTGTTTAGATGTCGTCCTTGTCGTGGACATTGTAATTAGGTCATTTATGGTAATTTTGTATTTTAAGGTAAGGGTGACCAATTTACCCCGAGCTATGCTCTGTTTGGTTTACCCACCATGATTATTTTGTATTGCCTTCATTATATAAATGCATATATTTTTTTATTTCTATTATGTAATGCTTATATGGTAAAAATAAACTGAAACTGAAACTTAGGTGCATAAGGGGGGGTCTACGTTGACTCAGGTTTTCTTTTTTCGCGCGCCATGTTTAAACGCTAAATTATTTTTGCCCAAGATTTTATGTAATTGCGTAAAATCGCTTACGCATATTTTGGTAGAGAAAACAATCAAATCGGTCATGGCGTTTTATATTCATTAGCATAAAAACATTTTGGGGGCACTTCTCAAAATGAGTTTTGCCCAATTGAATCGACACGAGTAACTTTTTGAATGTTAGTTCAGCATGTAATGGTATGATGTCTACTATTATGAGCCAAAAAAAAAAAAAAATTTTATGGAAAAGCCCTTCAGGAAAGTGTTTTCTCATTTATAGGCGGGAGAAGTTGGTGCACGTTGTAAAAATCTGTTTTGGGGCAGCAATTTTGAATCCTAGCAACCGATTTTCATCTGTTTTTTCCTGTTATGTGTCGTGTTGATATACCTATCAATGATCAAGAGGTGGTAAAATTATGGACATTTTGTTTCATAAACTTCAGTTAAAAGTGGAGTTTAGAAAATGTGTACACAAAAGTCGTTGCTTTCAAAAAACACTTTGGCACCAAAATAACACTCCCTTTTTTTCGAAAATGATGTGTCGAAAAAGTGCACTTTTAAAAGGTTTAAAGTGAAAGAAATTATCAATTTACACACAACGGCGAAGTAAATCAGCTAAACAGAATGCATAGGCAAACAAATGACAAGCAGACACTATGAGACAATAAATAAACAAATAATGAGATGAAATTGTGTAAGCAACACCATTCGAAATTACTCCATGGGATCAAAGAGGAGAAAGATGCTTGCATAAAAAAAAGGACATGGTCTACGCATATCGGGGAAGTAACTGATTTCTGCGCAGTTTATTTTCTAATTATACCTTTCATACTCTGGGGGATTTCAATTCAAAAGTTGCCCCGTTGATTGAAAATGAATAAAATGTCATCCACAAATTCTTTCCTAAATATCGGGACAGTAGATATACATATGCAACATGACTCGAGCAAATAATAGCACTGCTGATATCCAATAAAATCGAATCGGATTGCGAGGATAAAGCACTCCAAATTCTTTTAAACTGTATGGTAAAAAAAGTGGCTCCGTACTTCCAGATAAAAGGGATTTCAGGTGCTCATCGCCAGATTAAGATTGAGCTTTTTTTTTTTTCTTTCAGCGCAAAGCACAAGATACTCGTTCCTCTTTCACGAATAAATAAATCTTAGGCTTCTACTGTGGTTCAATTAACTTTGCATATATTGCATCATTTTCCGAACAGGAACCAAAGATGAAACAAAAAATCATGAAAGAAATTGTTGGCAGACTGTGACCTAGCATCGTTGGGCAGAAACAAAACTTAACTTACAGTAACTGCGCGTACCCCATTTCTTTCCATTAAACGTGTCGTTAGCATAGGTCGCTAGAGCCCTTCTTTTGTATTTTTCTAAATACCTGTGGAAATGGACTAGAAATGGGTCACGCAATAAGTACATACCTGGGATCTTGGTCTGCACAAAAACTTTTCGGTCACAGCTACCAAGCAACATCCACGGAGTTTGTGCACATTGTTTCTTTTTCAGTAAATGAGAAAGTACGTCAAAATATTGAACTCACAGTAGAACCTCAAAGTTTATTTTTATCGCGAATGAGGCCAGCTCAATCCAAAATGGTAGGACGTTTAATATAGAAGTCCCAAGTATACAAAAGACTTGAAATTGATTCCGTCCTGCGCTACTGCACACATCATACAGCGCATGACGGAATCAAAGGCATACTGCATTTGCGTACTTGAGCACTTCTAGGTGAAGTTATGCAACAAAACGGGCGGGGATATTAGTCTATAACGCCTGACATCTATTCAACTGCATGGACAGTAACAGGCTCTGCAGTTCCAACGAACAAAGGGATTGAAGAGCTTTGTCCGCGCATACAGGTGGATTTATGTCAAAATTGCCATTATTTGCTTGAGTCAATGTATCGTAGTGTATGTCCCTTGATCACTGATATTCAGGAAAGAAATTGAGATGGCATTTTATTCATTTTCATGAAAACGTGCAACCTTTACAATTGCCATAACCAATAAATGGTAATTATAAAATTTATTATTATTTATAGTGGGAAAATGGTTTACTTCTGCGAAGTATGTAACCAAAATGAACAATTTTTCCTTTGATCCCATGGCCAAAAATGTGAAGCAGATTGACACATAAAGGAAGGCTACACTGGCTCAATGTGGTAGAATTATCCAGAGCGCATGGAACCACATTCATCAACAAAACATTAGAATATTGGTAAACAGCATGTGTAAGCGCTACAATGATGTCATCAGTGCAGATGGAGGAAACATTGATTATCGTGTCTCACCCTGGATGATTATCCCCATATACTAGTCTATTTTATGTGCATGATATGAATTAATCTGTTTTTTATAATTTGGTGGTTGTTCCCCCTGCCTGTCTGCTGTTCTCCTTTTAGAATTCAGTAGCGTGTCCTGGGGTAAATGTATGTTATTTGTTATTTTGATGTTTTTTAACGATAATAAAGAAAGAAAAAAAATACAATTACTGAGGGTTTGTGCCGCGGGTTGGTATCCTTTCTTGTAAACGCAGATGTTTCATAATAAAGTTTTACGATGCCACTAGTCTTTGTCCGCCATTACCATGATTACCGTGACAGGATCGCAGAAGGCGTGCCGTGTCGATAGGCATATCTGTGCAAGCATAATGTGCCATCAAAGTATTATGTGGTACTCGTATGCGGGAAGGACCTATCTAATTATGCTTTTGCCAACATTTGCCAGCCAAACTAAAAATAAGCGCAACGTCTTGATGAAAGGCTACGATGCCATCGCTTTTTTTTTTTTTTTTTTTTTTTTTTAATTAAGTTCATACATTACGCTCGTCTAAGGGGAGTGGACGTCGTGGCCTCAGGATAATTTTACTAAAATAACTTCATTAAACAGCTCCATCTCCAAATAACTGGATTTTGTTTTTGTGTCGTGGGTGGTTTTTTTTGCTTGTTTTTTTTTTTTTTTATTGCGACTCTGTGAAGTCTTAGGTTTTTCTCCAGTCTATGGTTGACGCAAGTTGAAATAAATGAAGAAGGTACGCAACGATAGAAAAACACTCCCATTTTTGGCCGTCCTTCCCAAGCACTAAGTGTACCGGAGTCAAAAATAGATTTTTGTATAGGTGTATCGCTGTTCCAATTAATTGTTCCCTTTTACCAGGTTGGCCGATGCACAAAAAGTCCGTGAAAAAAAAATAATGCCGGACCGGATGGCTTCACCCACTAAGCGACAGATCCCAAAACATTAGAAAAAATTGTAAATATAAGGGGTGAGGAATTGGCTTATAGGGGAAAAAGTGTGTACAAGTCCATAAAACTACTTTTAGTGATGAGCCGGGCATGTTGGTCGATATCACCTGGGGGGAAAGAGGCACTGATAACCAAGGGATTTCCTAAACACTTTTCCTTTGTGGACGATACACAAAATGTATGATGGCCATTCTGTAGGGGTAGCTAAAACGAGGTTCATATCTTCCCCAGGTTATACCAATAGGGCTATTTGATGGTCTGGCTTCATCCACCAAAACCCTGTGAGCTGTCTCACGTTACCGTGCATCCCCCCGGATCCTCCCCGACTTGACCATGGTGGATCTAATGGTCTAGTAAAACTAGAAAAATGATGTACCTTTAAAAAATTGGGATGCAAAATGACGTCATCAAATTTTGGAGAAAAATATTAAATTCAATTATTTATTTTGCATATTCGGATAGACCAGATAAATCTTGTTATTGCTTAAACTCATTAGCCAAATACTATTTCGTTTCATTTTTATATCGTTTACATAATTTCCTTATTGGACTTATGTACAAAACAGAAATTTAACGGCGATTTTCTCAATTTCTGATTTTACTGTTTTTTGGCCTGATAAAAGTAGCTATTTTCTCTGACAAACATACTCTGCCAACCATCTTAACCCATCTTTTTAACTATTTTATATGCGTTAGGATGTACTGAGCAAGAATTGAAGTTTTATTTCCAAAAATATATTTTTAATAGAGCATATGAACGAAAAATGATTGGACGTCATCAAGATTGACCTTTGGGGGAAAAAATTCGAACTATTTTTTTTTTACCTTAATATGTTAGCTGACCTTGCCAAGCTAATTTCAAAGCATATTGGATCCGTTACCCACTTCAGAGATTAGTAATAAGCCAAAAACTGATTATTTTACATGAGCCCAATTGTAAAATCCCCAATTCAAATGCCAATTGACTAGCGTTTTAGAAAGGCAGGAAACAGGGTGGTTACCCCCTTGAGAATTAGTTATAATGCACCCGATGCTTATGATTTGATATCAGATCGAATAGCCATGATCCTCTTCTTTCCATTGGTACCAAAATAGGTACAAATAAGTACCAACCTACCTAGTGTGGCGTCACACTGACGTTTTAAAGTCCGTGAGCCGCCAAACAGTGGCATTTTCCACGGAAAATTTCGAAAATACATTTTGCGCCAAAAAGAGGTAGGCATGTCGGATTTTCATGCGGTTTTCAGCACCACGTTATGACAATTGACTAGTTCTTATAGAAACATAGACTTTTAGGGCCCATAATGTGCTATATTTATAAAAAAATGTACCAACAAATCTCTTTGGGTGCCATGCACCAAGGGGGTGAAACGCATTCAAACCAGTCGTCCGTGCTGGGCGCTGACATTTTGTTTCAGTTTCAGTTTATTTCCGTTTCAGTTATTTTTTGAAATATGCACGGAATAATTATCAGTTTGGGTGCTCGGTATACACAATAATGTCAATTCGATACAACACAATCCGCCAAAATATCAGTTGGTTGGATGTTGGGTGCGATTGGGTGGTTAAATTTTTCCTACCCATGGACACACAACGAATGAACTGACACATCAGTTGTCTTGATTTAATAAACCGCCTCATGAATACATTTTTTCCATAGCGCGCATTGCATTATGAGAAAAAAGAGTATCTGAGCACTGATTCAGGTACACTATATTACACCTGCCACCTCTAACACATACATTAATTTGTATCACTACCGAATAGTGATATGCAAAGCGGCACCCACAGTATGTGGAAGAGCGGAGGCAGCCATTGCTGTCTATTGTTGGTACTCTAGGTTTCTTGGTGGTCGGCAAAACATGCGAGACGGTGAATTCTAAAGATTACGTAACGTTTTGCCTCTCTATCTATATAGAACCTCTTTGAATGCAACCACACCTCTTACCCCTCGACTTCGACGGCATACCCTACCCGGTGAAGGTGCTACTTCGCATTTGTTTCGCCTAAAATAACAGAAAGGATGAGTGAATGATTACCTTGAAGCGCTTTTAATGAAAGTACCAACATACCTAGTTTAGGTCACAGATGACGTCACAAAGTCGGCGAGTTTGCAACATTGTTAAATTTTCCAAGAAAAAGCCAATTTGCGCTAATAAAGTTATGGATATCGGATTTTCATGCGGTTTGCAGTTCTAATTGATGGCAATGATAAATTTTACATAAACAGAGAGTTTTAGGAAGCCATACTGTGAAGAATAGTTTCAAAATGTAGCAAAAACTCCATCTGGGTAGCAACACCCCCCCTCGACATTGGCGGCATACCTTACCCCGCGGGCAAAGGGCTACTTTCACATTTTTGTTTCGCTAAAATGGACCAGAAAGGATGAGAAAACAATTACCTGGAAGCTTTTTATGAAAGCTTTGCATTTAAGCGCACCGAAGGAAAGTTTACTGTGGTACCCCCCCCCCCCCCTTGGTAAGATGAGGTTAGATCACCGTCTCAGGGTATTTCTGTAATCTGTCTAACCATCGGGAGTATTATGCCAACACACTAATACCCAATGTAGTAAATTTCGTACCAATGTATAGCTATGGATATTTTATTGTTATCAAATAACACTACGATCTAACAAACCGTTGACGTCGCAACCATAAGACCTCCAAATATTTTGCCCTTATTCACTTAAATTCGTCAAGTTTAAATTTTAGCTAAAAATATTACAAACGCGTTGTTTGTTGGTGTTTTTTTCGCCATTTTTTGCTTAATGAAGAAATGGTTATTCTGATCTTAATTTTCATGTTTACACCTAAAGAATATCCAATAGTTTGCACCAACCACTCACCGCCCCCCCCCCCTTTACTCAGGAACATTGATGACCTTGATTGATGACATTGATTCACACTATCTCCATGAAAAGGGGTATGGTCCGGGTTATTTCATTAAACTAAGCGCAAATAAGTTGCCATAATTAGGCGAAGCCGTTTGGGCGTTCATTTAAAGCGTTTTTGTTGTTTATTTTTTAGCAATGTATGACAAACAGGGGGATCCCCAACCTTGGATTAGACTTTCCTCTTAATGTGAAATAGTGAAATCTTTTGAATTGAGCGGTCACTCTTGAAGAGGGATTTTCCCCCACTCCAAAAGACTTTTGGAGTTAATTTCACTCTTTCGGAGTGATCCCTCAATTCAATAAGCAATGTCGCGATCGCCCGTCTACATTTAGAGAGGATTGGTTTGACAGATCCTTTAATGGCCGTCCATGCATTGGAACCAATATTGTTTGATGCTCTTAAAATAAAGCAGCAGTCTAGCATGTTGGAAATGAGTTGAAATGTTCCAAGATGGTGATCAAATGCTTGTGCATCAGGATTATGACTAAATTCTACTTGGAGAGGGAAAGACAGAAAAAAACGCAAACGCTCAATTTGTCAAGGTTTCTTGAATTAGAGCGTCCTTTGCAGACTCCCAAAGACCATCTGTATACAAGATCACGGTTTATTCTGTTATGTTAACCTCCAGTTAAGCTTTCCCAATTGTTTTTTCTTAAAAGTACGATCCCCCACACCAAGGGTTACAATAAAATGAAATGGTTCAAATTTTACATATACATATACATATATATACATATATTATTTATACCGCGCTTATTCTAATAAAGGTCTAAGCGCCATTACAAACTACTGCCATTGGCAGGAACAAACAATGATACAATAGAGAGGAAAACAAATTAAACTTCATAAGAAAACAGATGTGTTTTTAACAGCTTTTTGAAAGCATTTAGAGAACCAGCTTCCCTGATGGATAAAGGAAGCTTGTTCCACAGTTGTGGTCCAATTACTGAAAACGCTTTATCACCTGTGGAACGGTGTGTTTTTGGAACATGGAGTCTAGTTTGATCAACCAATGAACGGAGGTAATGGTGAGAGCTGGTTTGGGTGTGGTATAGAGCAATATCAAAGGAGAGGTATTCTGGAGCAGAACCATTTAAACATTGGTATATATAAACAAGCAACTTAAAATTAACACGTTGACGGACAGGTAACCAATGGATAATATATCACGTTTAACACATTTTAACCCAACTGTGTGAGATATAGATGTTTTTGTTTTGGAAAAAAGGAAAGAAACATCCAATTCCATCTATATCCCTAAAGTCACAAGAGAAGAATCTGACTATCACAGCAAAAAGGGAGCTAGCGTTATTTTTCTAGTTAGATCTAGGGCCAATTTCCACATGGTAGGGGTCCGCTCCGTAACTTTTTTCAAAAGTATATGCAGCTAAGGGACGTTAGGGATATGTACCTTATTCATTCTCAATGCCGTTATCGGCATTGGTTGAGCTGTGCCACTTGGGCTGATCTTCATCCGATTCAATATCAATCTCAATGTCATTGTTGACCCTAATTTCCACAATATATTCAAGATGAGCCAGGACAACGTCATCCTAGGTAATCAGAGGTTCAACATTGACCATCAATCAAGACACAGTCGTCATGATCAGTAGTTTCAGAAAGATTAGAGTCAGTAATGTCAGCATTTTTCCATATTTTTCACTTGATGGTTCACTTCTATGATGTGCTGGTAAAGACAACCCTTAACAAGGGCCGGGAAATAGGAAAAGGCTGGTTGCCATTTCTCACCTCACCACTGAATTCCCACCAGAGTACCGCACTGACCTTCTGGGCCTTCTTGGTCATTCACAAAGCTGTTATATACAGTAGTTTATAGTGCGTTCAGGGGTATTGGCAACGTTAAACCAAAATGACGCTTCAAGTTCCCAGGTTTCATGACTAGTAGGCCAAGAACAGAAGAGTCTTTTTGTGTTGATGAGTTTGTTTGATGGAATGAGGGGTTTATTGGCCGCTATGGCAGATACGCTTTGGTGTATGAATTACCTCTGCTCTATATGAGGGGAAGAAATGTGCTTGAACTGACAACATTGATCCTGTTATAAATGTTGCTTCGCTTTAGATATTCGAAATCAGGACCAACATGAGAGTGAATTAATAGGATGAAGATCCAGACGAAGCTAACACTGATTAACAGCAATGATAAATGAAGTGAGGTAATTTTATTTTTGTATGTTTTCGTTTCTTTATTTTTCCATCAAACGTAAAAACTCTCTAGATTTCATCCAATGTGAGTCGCAATTTGATGCATATAATGTTAAATTTGATACCTTCCATTTTGTTGACTCATTACCGAATGACATAATCTTTTAAACGAGAGTCGGAGGACCCATCCCACGGTAAATGTTTTATACATCATTGATCTCTTAGTCTTATCTACATGGTCTCGTGTTTATTCCGTGCATTTCTATGCTAGGACCCTTAAAGGGGAACCCGCTGTTTCTTTATATCAGAACAATTGGTCGGATAGTTTTCAGCATTTGCTTTCTCACCGCCAACTAGTGGGCCATACAAGGCATTATCAGATTGGACAACCATCTTGGCTGTTTTTATTTGGAAGTAGAATTCCTTTTGACATACGGGTACATCACATTCATCAAACAAATATGTTTTTAAATATTCGTTCCAATGCTGGAAACCATTTAACACCTAAAACACGAGGTCACGTCTGGCACTCTGACATTCCCCTTTAAACCTAAAAGAGCACTGAGCACACACACACACACACAGAGGGTATGTTTGGTTGAATTTAAACGACATGTATATGAAAGCTGGCCTTTGTGCCTCATCATTGTGGGCTCCTAACCCATCGCCATCATCAGCCCTTTTAATTTGAATATCCATTGGGCATGTGTCAAGTTCCCGAAACTGAATTAAATACTAGCTAAATACCATCATATGCACTACTATGTGTGCCCTGCTTTGGTTTCGCTGGGCATGTTAATGCTTCCTACTTTTGATTCTTACAAAGTAAACAAAGATCTCACTTAGTACAGTACTTGGTTTAGGGGACTTTGATAACGGTAGTAGATTGGGTTTATTAGCCATGTTACATTGTTGAACATGCTGAAAATTTGGCTCAAAGCACTTCCTACTCTAATTTATCTATCACTAATCTATCACAGGTTCTATCAAAGGAATGTCTCTCTGCGGACTTTACAGTGCGGATTGGGTGAACTGATGTATCTTTTCACACGGTGATGAATGAACTTTCTTTCTACAGAAGGAGGGTAGATCTCAGTCTTATTATAGCTACACTGAAGTCTCTATATGTAGGGCTATAATGTGGTTGTTAGGTAATGATGCTTTACCATGGTGAGGACAGGTAATTCATTTCAACTAGAAGAGAGTAGCAGTTCCTGATTCAACTATCACTAACATCTATATTCAGACTACATTATGGGTGTGTATTAACTGGTACTGATGTTTTTGCGAATGGCGAGGACATTTAATTTCATCTAAGCGGAGAGGAGTGACCT
Source organism: Ophioderma brevispina (assembly GCA_023653785.1). Lineage (NCBI taxonomy): Eukaryota > Metazoa > Echinodermata > Ophiuroidea > Amphilepidida > Ophiodermatidae > Ophioderma > Ophioderma brevispina. The sequence goes on along the minus strand of JAMKCH010058204.1, from coordinate 32,867 downwards.
AATTATCCATTCTGTTTCCTAATCACAATCTGTTTCCTTACTCTGAACGACTTAAGACTTAAGATGCTTGACTCATCTACAAAATAACAAGCATAAATATGATTTTTAGAATAAATATAAGAATTAAAAGTAACTACATTTGGATGATAATCTTGAGATCATTGACTCCTTTTAATAGTACTATTTCAATATTAATGGTTATGCATTGTAACAATCAGACATTACGCATTTCATCAATATAATTTTGGTTGTTTTTTTTCTCTCTTTTGGACGTAAATATTTTAAAAGAATGTCTAGTTAGATTGGAACCCCAGACAAATATTCTTAGACCAATATTATCTTTATACCACTAAACCAGCGAGGATTGTGGTCGCATTTGCAATAATACCTTCTTCGAATGACATCGATCACTGCCCTGTCATATTGTGATCTGCTCTGCTCTCAAATAAGGAATAGCACCGCTTGGAGCGATGGTCAAAATCTCATATAAAATCAAAATCTTAAAAGCGGGAAACCAAGATATATCGTTACGCGCGTTTATTCTGAATATGGTGATTTGTTTGGTGGAAAATGGTACATCTCGTTGTCACCAAATAACCTCCCAAGTTGCTTTAAGAAAACCTAATTTTGTTGCGGATCCATAGATTCCATACATGTCCCTCGCTGGTTTTCCTTCCCCCTTCCCTCCCCTCTCCGTGAACTTCGATTTCCTCCTACGCTTCTACCGGGCTTCTAAACTAAACTAGGACTTCTTTCCTTAAATCTTCCCTGGTTGTTCTGGACTTACTTGTTGTGTTGAAGCTTAGATTCATCTAAGGTTGAAGCGGTTTTAGCGGCGCCCTTGAGCACTTCAGTGGATATGTCGCGGAATTAATGACTAGCATTATTCTCTAATTTCTGCTGTTTTCCAAGTCTCTGCCCATAGGATATCACTGAAACAATACACTGATTGGAGATCTGTGTCTTAAAGGTAGTGTGAGATCCTCATTTAGAAAAATGATGCAAGTCTGTTTATTTCACCTGCTATTTAATTTTCGAGAGAGATCTTTTTGCCCAGATATACAACCGTCTACCATTTCTATTGTCTACAGACTGGGTAAATAATCAAATTTACCCCCAACATTTTTTCTTACGAAAAAAAGTCTCAACGATATAAGCATGAAACCTTACTATGTATATCAGAATAGCCATTTCCTTTCATATAAAGCAAACACGTGTCAAAAAAACTCTTGTTTGTACATTTTGGCTCAAATTGAAACTGGGTGTATCTTCATGGAATATCGGGGAAATTTGTGGTTTTCTTGGGATTGTGATGTCGTTGTGCCGTATGATGGTACCTTTATGATATGAATAGAAACCCATATAGCAATGATTTCAGTTTGATCACCATTGGGTACTTGTTAGAATGTTTATAGGAATTGGAACAAGCCCGATGGATATGTTGGTTAGATAAAATTTAACCCTCGTCTTACGGGGGGAGGGGGATCACCGCCCCTAGTGAACCTAATGCGCTGAAATGCCAGTAGCTTTCGTTAAAAGCTTCTAGGTAATCATTCTCTCATCCTTTCTGGTTATTTTAACGAAAACAAATGCAAAGCTAGCACCTTCACCGGGGTTAGGGTATGCCGTCAAAGTCGAAGGGTATAGAGGGGGTGGTTGCCACCCAAAGATATTTTTGGTACATTTTTTTATAAATATCATGCACATTATGGCTCTAAAAGTCTATGTTTCTGTAAGAACTAGTCAATTGTCATCATTTAGTGCTGAAATCCGCATGGAAATCCGACATTCCTACCTCTTTTGAGCGCAAAAATGGATTTCGAAAATTTTCTGTGGAAAATGCCAATTTTGCCGGCTCACGGACTTTATGACGTCATTGTGACGCCACACTAGGTATGTTGGTACTTATTTTGATATCAATGGAAAGAAGAAGATCATAGCTATTCATTGGTATCAAAATCATAAGCATCGGGTGCATTATAACGAATTCTCGAGGGGGTAACCACCCTGTGTCCTGCCTTTCTAAAGCTCATAGTCAATTGAAATCACAATTTTAAGAAAATGGCATTTTAATTGGGGATTTTACATAGGGCTCAATGTAAAAATAGATCAGTTTTGGCTTATTACTCATCTATGAAGTGAGTTAGTGGTTCAAATATGCTTTGAAATTAAAGATGGCAAGGTCAGCTAACATAATTATTAAGGTAAAAAAAAATATTTCGATTTTTTTTTTCCCAAAGGTCAATCTTGATGACGTCATCATTTTTCGTCCATATGCTCTACTAAAAATTTATTTTGGAAATAAAACATTCATATTCTTGCTCAGTACATCCTAATGCATATAAAATAAGTTAAAAAGATGGGTTAAATGGTTGTAGAGTATGTTTGTCAGAGAAAATAACTACTTTTTTCATGCCCAAAAAACAAGTAAAATCAGAAATTGAGAAAATCGTCGTTAAACTTTTTGTTTTGTACATAAGTCAATAGGGAAAATATATTTGAAAATGATATAAAAATGAAACGAAATAATATTTGCGAATGAGGTGAAGGTAAATAACAAATATGTTATCTGGGCTATCCGAATATGCAAGAATAAAATAATTGAAAATTTACATATTTTTCTCCAAAATTTGATGACGTCATCAAAATGGCGTCATTGGGGCTATGCATCCCAATTTTTTTCAAAGGTACATCATTTTTCTGGTTTACTAGACCATTTTATATAGAATACAATCATGGTCAAGTCGGAGGATCCTGGGAGGATGCACGGTAACGGGGGACAGCTCACGGGCTACTATAAAGGGCAAATTATCATAGTTAAAAGAATGAAACATTTTCAGAAATTATCGTACCGTCTCCCGCAAGTTGATATACAGTGATGGCCACTCAAAGTGTACACTATTTGTCAAACTGTACAGATCATGGTGCATAATATCACGCTTTAAAATCAGTAAAATTTTATCTCAAACCGGAATTTGTTACACCCACGTATAAGCATTTTATAATCAGATAAAATGTACTGGTGTTTTTTATATGCGGATTTCAAACCAACCACTTGCAGATTATGTAACGCATCCACGCCAGTAACAAAGACACCAATATATGGTTATTTATTATTTTTTTTTATATTCCGGAGTAGCAAATCGCTAATAATAATGTCGATTTATAGGCCTAACGCGCACATATCCCTTACGGGGTGCTCAAGACGCGATTGTCAATTATTATTACCGCTGCCATCAGGAAATCGTCACATCATTTCGCTACATCTAGGTGGTTGCTGACTAGGCGCACAACTCTATAAGCACTCCCTGTCTGCCTGGGAGTTGCCTTGGACCGCACTCTCTCTCTTGTGGGACCCACATCGAGAGCCTCGGGACGAGGAGTGAAGTGCCCTGTGTTACTCATGTGCGGAGTGTGTTTGCCCTGTGTGGGAGGGATCGGCCCATGCTGGGAAGCTTGATTCAGCGTTGAATGCCCCCTGCCGCCGGAAAACTTATACATCCTGGCAGGGATTGCTCCACCAGACGTCCGTCGTGGCGTGCCGGCATGCAGCTGCTGGGTGTCTTATGTGAAGTACCCTGTGTCTTGGGGCAGTCTCTAAGGAGCTTAAGAGACTCGCCTTGTGGAAAGAGAGACTTGCCACCGGCCAGGTGGCATCTGATGGTGTTGAGCCTGGCGGGAGTCTCCCGCCTGGGGCTCGCTCCTCGTGGGCTGAGTGGCGGTGCCTCGGCATGTTGAGAGCCGGAGTTGGCCGATCTGGGGTTTCCTTGCGGAGGTGGGGCTGCCTGGGGGCAGATCGGGACACTGGCTGTGGTTGTGGAGCAGCACCGCGGACGACGGAGCATCTCTTAGTCTGCCCGCTGCTGGACCGGCTGTGCACGGACGGGGACCTTGCGGAATTCGGTGAGGCGGCCAGGCGTTGTACCCATCTCTGGCTGGATCATGTTTGAGAACCACTGTGTTTGGACACGATAAGAAGAAGACTTGTAATATCACCCATAACAGCTACCCAATTATCGCTTGGGTCAACGAAGCAATTGACACTAAGTATCTTGCCCAAGGACACAAACACGTTGGCTACAATGGGGATCGAACTAACGATTTTGTGTGAACCCAAAAAAATATGCATCTACCTCTCTCCAAGCTAACATTTCAACCATGCCACTTTTGCTCGTGTGCATTATGTTCCGTTTCGGCATTAACAAGGGATTTTCACACCCGTTAGTGCCCAAGCCCCCCCCCCCAAGAAACCACTTTCCCGAGTGATTTTTGCAAGAAATTTATAACACATGTGAAGGGTCCTAACACAACCCCAAATCAGCAATAAAAAAATGAAAATTTTGTTATTTGGGCTGCATACTAGGGGCATTGTTTTAAAAACACGCGAAAATTTGGCATAAATTAAAATGAGCCTTGCGCTAACATCAAACTTTTTAAAAACTTATTTCATGTTTATATCTACTCAAGAAGAATCAAATTATACACACACACACACACACACACACACAGAGGGTATGTTAGGATACCTGTCTGTCACAAACAAGCAAAAATCTGATTTTTGATGAGTTTTTTTTTCGATTGTGCTGTCACGTGGATTTCAATCACTGATAGTGCCTTTAAAAACCCCCCCCAACCCTTGCAGTTTTAGGGAATCCTGCATTTTTACGGGTGTTGGAAAATAACGCAGTTGTCTCATGCTTTGTACATTAACGGTTTAGCAAAGTCCCGAGTCAATTGTTTTTTTTCCAGGCTAAAAAGGTTTAATTATGTATGTGTGTGCTTATATCAGCAAAAAATTGCTTTGGTTCTTTGTTTTCTTTTAAATATTGTCAGCTGACTTCCGTTAGTGCCCAGGGGGGGTTCCATGGGACCCTCACTAATCCCCAAACCAAAAGTTGCAGTTTTTTTTGGATTTTTCAATGGTCACTGTGTGTATTGAATTTACACAAAGAGGTTTTCCGACTGAATGAGCGAGAAAGCCTACTTGCAATATTGATTGTGGTCCGCTATGGCACGCTAGAACGGACATAAAACGTCGAGTTTGACAAACCGCGTCGAGTTTGTAACGCTATGCCGGCGAGTTTGCACGTTTGCAACACTATGCCGGCGAGTTTGCAAGTTCGCAACGCTATGCCGGTGTTAAGAAACTGAGTGTCCCCCATGAGAAAGTGTCCTAGCTACCATAGCAACATGTACGGAATAAACCGTGACCTTGTAGACGAGGCCATTTGGGAACAGTGATGAAACAAATGATGCATACAGCACTCAATGGAGAACACAATAGACAGATGGGTGGTAGGACACTCAGTCACACGGACGCTGTATTATATGACACCGGCGAGAGTTTGCAAGTTTGCAACGCTATGCCGGCGAGTTTGCAAGTTCGCAACGCTATGCCGGTGAGAGTTTGCATGTTCGTGACGCTATGACGGCGAGAGTTTGCGTGTTCGTAACGCGATGACGGCGAGAGATTTCAAGTTCGTAACGCAATGACGGCGAGATGTTGCAAGTTTGCAACGCTATACCGGCGAGTTTGCAAGTTCGCAACGCTATGCCGGCGAGAGTTTGCAAGTTTGTAACGCGATGACGGCGAGAGTTTGCGTGTTCGTAACGCGATGACGGCGAGAGATTTCAAGTTCGTAACGCAATGACGGCGAGATGTTGCAAGTTTGCAACACGAAAACGGTGAGATTTTGCATGTTCTTAACGCGATGACGGCGAGTTTTATTTTGATTTTTATTTATTTTTTATTTTTTATATTTATTTATATATATTTATATTTATTTATATTTATATAAAGCAACGACTTATATATTCTACCTCTGTGATATAAAGTCATGTTTTATTTATTAATTTGTATTTATTTATTTAGTTACTTTTTTATTATTCATTTATTTCTTTTTATTTTACTTATATTTTATATTTATATTATTATGCACTGTTTATTCTAACATGTATTTAAAAATACACCGAATGTATATAATAATATAAATATAAAATATAATAGTGTAGCTGTTTAACTCTCATAATGGAAGGATTGTGCATTTTTTGATAAAAGCATGTAAGTTTCCACAGTTATAGTACATACCCCAACCATTGGTTTCAGATATGGAGCCATTTTAGATTTGCCCCTGGGGACTGGTAGAGGTCATTAACCTTTTTTGATCGAAAATGCTGATTTTCGTATCAAATGTGCTAAATTTAAGATTTTAATACAAAAATAAAATTGTTTCAAAGCCATTCTGTATACATGTGACCTGTCATACAAAGTTCATGTTTGTACAATGTTAGACTATTGCATATGTTGATCTTTAAGGGTACCTTTACCCCTATATACATTATTTTCTAGTTATTAACTCTTGTCTAACGGAGTTAGTTTTTGTAACACGACTAGTGGCGGGTTGTGGGGTTGCTGCATCCCCAATAAGGAAATCATATCAAGCACCCTATGAAGCTGATTTTGATATCATCTTATAGCTATGAATTTCACCTATCCAATGATGCCACAATCAGCCACAACAGACTTTGGATAACCCCACTATGACGTCATATGTGAGCATGCCATGAAATCCCAAATTTACACAAATTAAGCAAAGATGCTTAATTTTCGGTTGAACATCTTGCAAAAGGCATATTTCGCCAGAATTGTGGCTAAAGAGGAAAGATAAGACGGTCATTCCTTGCCAATTCAACAAATCGAGTACACCATCACCTCATGGATTTCTTTCTTTTTTGGTGTATTGAAAGATATTCGTGAGAAACTAAAATCCTGAAAATTTGATCTTTTTACCTCCTTTTAGTTTTCACGCTATAGCATGTTAAATTTGAGGGGCACCTCAAACATGTACCAGTGGAAATTCAATATTCAGAGGGCCATAAGTAAAGAACTACAAAACCCTTCAGATCTTCAAACTTGTCATTGTGGATTACCCACAATTTGCTTGGTAGCGGTCCGTTTGATGTGCTGTTCCAGTGTTGCCTTTTTATCGGTATGTTTTTCATAGGACTGGACTTCTGTGTGAACAGCTGCTTTCTGGCTTCATTCCTTCCAAAGCATCATCACCCCTGTGAGTCATAAGCAGTTTACTACAAATCACTCGAGTATGGACATTGTTGTACTACTAAATGTTATGCTGCATGAGCAATAGGCCTTCAAATGCGTTTGGTATTTGCAGGGAAAGCTTTCCGCGTGCAGTCACCTTTTTCATCCGTCAACTTCGCAAATCTTTTGTTTTCTTCTTCTTACTTATGAGGCGGCTGCAAATTTTTGAAGTTGGTTGAGTCACTTCACTGTTGACTGGTTGGGGTTTGAGAGGTCTTTATCCCCCGGAAGGACGAAAGGAGGGCACTCATTGAGAAATGTGGTCGTACAGTCTTGATGGAGAGCCACATTAGCAGGCTGGAGCTTGTCGCAGCCCCCAACGGTTCATATTGCTGTTGAAAACCACCGGCACACCTGTGCGAATCTTGTTCAAGGTGACCCATTCCTTACGTGGACTGATGCTACCAGTGGGAGTTCGTCAATATGTGTGAAGTGATTGGTCTGGTCTTGGAGTATCTAGCCAGACTGTTTCCATGTCTGTAGAGATGTTGAATGAGAGCTGGGAGTTTAGCAGCGTGGTCGATAGAAAGGTCGTAGAGAGCGCATCCTCTTCTGCCAAGCTGGATGAATTCTTTGGACGTGTTATGCAACAGATTCTTGTTGTCCACTAGCTTGTTCATCCCATTTATGTAGGTGGATGTCTCTCTGAAGCTATGCTGAAAGCACTGTCGAAATCATAAGTGGGACGAGGTCCAGCCAGTATGGTCTCATGGTCGCGTTGGTACTCCAACTTTTTGTTTGAGAGCTATTGCACATGCTGGGGTGGCATACTGAGCAGTTCTGTAGACCAGAGCAGGGAATTAGTCTAGGGGGTGGGATGGGCCTTGCAAACCCAGGAGATATCCAACAAGGCGACCACAGGAGATTATTCCTCGAAGATACCTTTGCACATACCGACTCGAGATGCAGTCTATAAGTAAGCTGCTCATCTAGCTTCACTCCCAGATAGGTTGGTGTAGGATTGTGTGGCAGAGGCGCTCCATTGAGGTTGACGATGAGCCTCTTTGGTGTTAAGATGGAACGCAGTAGCGGTGGTCTTGGCTTCACTCAGCTTATGTCTCTGGGTCTTGAGATATGCTGTAAGTAGGCCCATATCTGAAGTAAGTACATACTTTCTACTTTGGGTCCAGCTTCTGTCCAAGTGAAGAAGAGCAAGATCGTCGGTGTAGCTATATTGTCTAGATGTTGTTTGAGGTAATCGCTGATACAAGTTGAACAGCATGGGAGCCAGAACTGATCCTTGTTGTGCTCTGCTCATCATTGGTCTTGAGGGCAAAGCTATGGTTTGCAAGCACGTTACATATACACTTTACAAGGTGATGATCCGGGATGGTCCTGAGAAGCTTGAGTGTCAGGCCCTGATGCCACATGGTGTCATATGCTGCATTAAGTTCCACCAAGATGACGCCTGCCTTACGATGCTTTTCAAAGCTCTCCTCAATATCATTTGCGAGTTTACAATCTAATGGACAGTGCTCCGAACCACGACGAAATCTTGCTTGTTCATCAGGCAGATGGGATTCGACGACTGGCTCCAGGTGAGCCAGGATCAGCTTCCCAAGGAGTTTGAAGGAAACACACAGTAGTGATATTGGGCGTTAGTTCTCGGGTTGTCAGCAGGCTTATTTGGTTTGGGGAGTGAGAAGATATAACTGAAATACTGAGGCAAGACTTTCCTCCTGGTGGAATCCTTCCATGTAGGCAACAAGCTCTGCAAATGCAATGTCGTGTAGATGGGCATCTTCATTGTCTCGACCATCACTTTCCGCAGTTCTTGCTTTATTGTAGAGCTTAACGAGACAACTGCTTCCAAGGCAACCATGTCTCCAGGTAAAAGTTTTGCCCTTGATGCAATGTCTTGAAGTTCTCTTGCACATTTTCGGACCCTCGAATCACTTTCAGAAGTGGAAGCTTGGTGGAGTACTTCTGCCCCTGTTGGCTCATCACAGAGGAAGCATATTGGCTCTTTGAGGTCACACGTGATGTGGCTATAACGTGTGTGCACTGCTGATGATGTGCCAGGGCGGCCTCTACATTCTGCCTTCTTTTTTTGTCGCTTAAGCTTTGTTTGGTTGAATTTTAAACGAATGTTTTGAAAGCTGCTTTTGTGCTCCTCATTGTGGCTACTAAACCATCGCATCATCAAGCCTTTCACTTTTGAAGATCCATTGGCATGTGTCCAAGTTCCCGAAACTGAATTAAATACTAAGCTAATATTCTTGCACGACCCAATCGTGTGCCTTTCTGGGTTAGCTGGGCACTGTATGCTTTCATCTACTTTGATCTGCCAAGTAGACAAAGATCTCAATTTATTAACAGTGACTTGGTTCGGTTACTTTGCTACCGGTGTAGATGGGTTTATTACAATGTTACATTTACATGCTGAAAACTGAAATTTTGGCTCAAGCACTTCCTACTTCCTACTCTAAATTTTATCTATCAATCACAATCTATCACAAGGTTTCTATAGAAGGATTGTTCTCTCTGCAAGGATTTTACAGTGCGGGATGGTTTGAACTAGAATTAATCTGGTTTCACACGGTGAATGAATGGAACTTTCTACAGAAGGAGGGTTCTCCGTCCTTATTATAGCTACACTGAAGTCTCTATATGTAGGGCTATAATGTGGTTGTTAGGTAATGATGCTTTACCATGGTGAGGACAGGTAATCATTCAACTAGAAGAGGGGAGCAGCTTCTGATGCAACTATCACGAACATCTATTATTCAGGAATACATTATGGGGTGTATAAACGGACTAGAGTTTTTGCATTCCGGAAGGACGGTAATTATCAATCTAAGGGAGAGGAGCTGTACCTAATTGCCATCTGTTCATCAGCAAATCTTTCCTTACTTCGGAACTACTTTAAGACTTAAGATGCTTGACTCATCCTAACAAAATACAAGCATAAAATATGATTTTAGAAAATATAATAATTCAAAGTACTACACTACATTGGATGATAATCTTGAGATCATTGACCTTTTATAGTACCTATGCATTTAATGGTTATGCATTGTCAGCAAGACATTCGCATTTCAATATATTTACCTACTCTACATTATGGGATAATACAGATGGTCTTATATGCTTTGGTACTTGCACTAGAGAGCAGGCAGGTGAATATATCGTTATTCTGGAATGCGAGCCAAATTTTCCCCACAGTTAGTATTGCATAAGGGTCTTCTTAGTTCTCTTGCGTATGAGGCAGTAGCAGCCTAAATATGTGGTTGTGTGTACGCGTTGGGGCAACTCACTGTTGATTGGTTGGGAGTTTGAGAAATCTGTGTCCCCCGGTGGACGAAAGTTAGGACACTCATTGAGGATGGATTCCCAGTACTGTGAGGAGAAACCAAATTGGCAAGATGGCGATGGCCGCAGGCCCCAATCGGTGCATATTGCTATTGAAGAGCGACCAACTCCTGTGCGGAATCCGGGTTAAGGTGACCTATTTCCTTTCGGTGGGAGATTGCTGCCAGGTAGTAGCTCTGTCTTAGGTGTAATAGAGAGTTGTCGGGTCTTGGGGGATGAGGGCCAGCAGTATTCAATGTCTGTAAGAATGTGAAATGGGGAACCGCGAGAGTTTAGGCCAACATGTCGGCAGAAAGAGATAGAAGAAAAGGTCGGCGAGAGCGCAGTCTCTGTCTAACGAGTTGGTGTGATTTTTGACCGTGTTTATGCGAAGGTGCTTGTGTCCAAGCAAGGGCCCTTAGTCACTAGTTATGAGTAAGTGGGTGTTCCTATCCGAAGTACTGCAGGTGCAATGCCTGAAAGCACTGCTAGGAATTCAGATGGAGTAGGACGGAGGGAGCCAGTGATGGTTCTCAAGGTCTCGTTGAGTACTGTGTCCAGCTTCTTTGTGTGAGAGCTGTTGCACCATGCTGGGGCGGCATATTCAGCAGTGCTGTAGACCAGAGCCAAGGCAGTGGTGCGTAGGGTCGTTGGGCTGGCACCCCATGAAGATCCAGCAAGTCGGCACAGGAGGTTATTCCTCGAAGATACCTTGGCGCATACGGACTCGAGGTGCTGCCGGTAAGTAAGCTGCCGGTCAAGCTTCACTCCCGAGTAGGTTGGTGTAGGATTGTATGGGTCTATAACTACACTTTAAAATAGGCACTAAGGAGAAACAAATATTATAGTAGTATTGCATAGGGTCTATAACTACACTTTAAAATAGGCACTAAGGAGAAACAATTATTTTTATTTAAGTCTCAACATGTACTTCAAGAGGATTTGGTGGCCATTTTGAAAAGCGCCTTCTATCAAAACTTCGTGTTTTTGTCAATATTGACTTCAATGCTCCTGCCATCATAAAATTATTCAAAAAATTGATTATAAATTGTATTGCCAACTTGTAAGCCATTTCCATGTCATTTAATACGATTTGTCGGCCATTTTGAAAAGCGCCCCCACTTCGTAGTTGTTTTATCAATTGTTATTGCTATTTAATATTTGTGCCATCAAAAAACAATTCAAAATAAAATTGATTGCACCTCTTAAGTTCTTATTTTTAACCCTAAATACGTCATATGATGAGATTTGGCGGCCATTTTGAAAGCGCCCTCTAACAGACATTAGGGATCAAATCTAAAATGGCTCCATGTTTAGAAATAATCCATATGGTATGTAGAAACACTGCTGAAAAATTCATGCTTTTATCACAAAATGCACAATACTTCAGGTTAGCAGCTTTACTATAAATATAAATAAATAAAAATAAATTAAGAAACATAAATAAATGAATAAACAAATCAATAAAAAACTAATAAATAAAAATAAATAAGATAACTTTATATAAATATCAATAAATGTAACAAATAAAAACAAATAATTGACTAAATAAAAAACTAAATAAAAATAAATAAATAAAAGATAACTTTATATAAATATAAATATAAATAAATATAAAAGATAACTTTATATAAATAAAAATAAATATAAATAAATATAAACAAAATTAAAAAAAAATAAAAAAAATAAATCAAAATCAAAATCATCGCAAACTCTCCGGCATGGCATCGCAAACTTGCAAAAAAATCGCCGGCATGGCGTCGCAAACTTGCAAACTCGCCGGCATGGCGTCGCGGTTTGTCAAACTCGACGTTTTATGTAAGCGTTCCATAGTCCGCGTGTTCGTGTCTAGTACACTGCAGTACGAAAACTTTCAAAATGGTAGGACTTTGGCACAATACTGATCGAAAAACACGCCGAGATACTTTTTTTTGCAACTCTGTAGATCGGTATGTGAAAAAGATATATCTTATCGATTTCGATTTTTTAGACAGAACACAGATAGCTCGGTATGTAACGTATTCATCGCCGTGTTAAGGTACGCATGTACGTTATTTTTACTGTATCACATGTCAAATAGCGCTGTATGTGAAAAAAATAAATTTGAATTAAATGTTCATAGATCAAATTTGCTAGTTAATATCTCATTAATTAGGTAGAGTCCAAGTCTGAAACTCTGTAATTATGAAGAGTTCAACGTCATATTAACACTACAGAATTTTTCTCATAAATGTCAAAAATATGAGATAGAACAGTATGTGATGCAGCCGACGATATGCTATGCAGGAACACCGGTGTCACGAACTGGCGAGTCCTATTGATGTAGTGTCCTATCTATCGTGTTCTCCATTGTATAATGAATGTATCACCAAAATCCAGTAGCATCGTCTACAAGGTCACGGGTGACTCACAAGTTTCTTATACCGGTTTGCCTTAAATGAGCTGGGAATAGCGGTGCGGGATGGGAACGTTTACAAGGAAGTGTATTACAACAAATCTTGACGGAGGATAATGATGATGACTACCACATGTTATCTATTTTGTTTATGAAATATAAGTGACATTACCGCGTGCATGTCTGTAAAAAACATCACACCACTTAAATACCAGGGTGAAAGGAGCTTGCCCAAAAGAAGGGAAAAACCAAGCCAAGTCTCAACAAAAAAGTTCCCGCAACCCGCCCTAACCAAGCAGCAGGCAATTAAAAGCAGCAGAAGCAGTTCTTTCATTTTTCATTGACCAGAGCGACTACAAAGCTAATGCATCAAACGCACAATTGTGCAACAGTGGTGAAGAAGGGCAGAGGGCAAAGGTGCATGGTGACCACAACTACGGCTAGAAAAGTGGAGGAGCTTCCAAGTTTAGGGCCCGTCCAAAGCCGCAAGTGACTACCTACAGCAGCGCTCCCTCTCTCAATGAGAGTGAGAGTGTTCGTTGAGAATTGGGAACTGGTAATTTTGAGCCCCTGCGTATATTGCTGACATACCACGCAGGCTGCCTCTGCGACCGCGTCAGGACGTCGATTTTCAAACATCCACGACCTGTCCACAAAGGAACAGCACCTCGTTCGTCGAGCTTCACAAACAACGCAGTGCATCTTCTCGCACGACAAGCTACGTCATGAGAAACCAGTGATTGAGCTCTACGCCCAATCTCAATAAGTTTCCAGGTTGATTAGGTTGATGGGTTGTTGATATTTTAGTGTGAGCATATAAAGTCAAAGTATTTTATTGACATTCACCCCAAACATGTAGGTATAGTCCAATACAATTCATTAAAAAAAAAACAGACTAAATGTTGCAACATTCAAATAAGACATAAAATTAGAAATTTACAAGACAGTGTTAGAGCGCATATCAAAAGCAGATTTAACAAAATTAATAACTGGCAAGATATTATCATATTCATGACACCCATTATGAGAATGAAAATGTCATTATCTGACAAAATTATTGGTGTCAAAAGTTTCATCAATATCAGAAGTAGCTTATTGCGCAAGTCATTATAGAGAGTACATTTCATTATAAAGTGAAATTCATCCTCAACTTCGTTCAGATTACAATAATGACATTTTCTTCTTCTGGATTAGTGAGAGATGACGACCTTTCTCATCATTCATGAAGAGAACTAATTATTAATATACAACGAGCAGATCTAGATGAGCGATCAGACATAATTATATAATTCTCCATGTCAAACGCTTTCTTGAAAAGACAATACGTTTCTCAATTTAGATTGGAAATTATTTATCTGGTTAATCAAAGATTACTATAAACACGTTGGAGAGGAGATAAGATGAGATATAAGGACGAGCAGCTCACACTTGAAAGAGCAAGTGAATTATATACCATGGTATCATTGTTGCTCTGAATTTATTGGTTGACCACATTAGTACGGTTATCAATAAGCCGTACACCATGTGCTCTGTGTGCATCGAGCCAAGGGTTTGTTTCCTACGAGGCAAGGTTATAGGTGAAACAGGGACCCCGAGGAGACGGGAATCTCAAAAACGCCCCCCCCCCCCAAAAAAAAAAAAAAATGGGGACTGCAATAGTTACTTATTTGCCACTTTTTTTTAAAAGTTTTTTAAATAATCAGTATCTCCTTACAAAGATGCTATACTGGGTATTTTAGATTTCAATGTTCATAAATTTAATTTTGCTATTCTTCATGCCATGATGTACATTTGTGAAGTTCGATGTTCTCGGAGTAACCTGAATAAGCTGAGATCTACAGGGCGTATCAATAAAAACTTAATAAAACTTCTCCCCAATTTTTGTGGTAATTGTGTAAAATTACATCAAAATAATAAATGCCATCTTAAAGCCACATATCTCCTCTTTCCAACGATAGGTAATTTGTTCATGTGCGGTCATGTGTAACCGAGTAATCATTGTTTTTGCACAATGGGACAAAGTGAGCTTGGGACCAAGTTTCAAGTAATCCTATTCAATTTTACCCCTCTTCTCACTTCAGTCATGCAAGTGAATGGGATTTGTATTGAAACTTGGTCCCAAGCTGACTTGGTTCCAAGCTGACTTACTAATATTGCGCCATAATAGTAATTTCATATAGATTAGATACAATACAGAAATTTGGCTACAGAAATGTCTTAAAAGAGAGATAAAAGGTGAATTTAGTTTGCTTATATTTCAATATAAACATAGACTGAATTTTGTATTTGCTCCTATATAAAATTAGAAATTTCACAATTTTTGTACCAAAGAAACATTTCTCCTTCCAGATGGGTATATTTTTGATGGAAAGCTTTACATCAGGGCAAAAATTAGTACTTTCAATTTTTATTAGGGACACCTGATATGTGAAATCTCTCGTTCAACCTTTAATATGTAAATACCTAGTATACAATCAATTCTTAATATCTGCATTTGTATTGCTGCAACAAGAAGACATGAAAATAGATGCACATAGCAATTTTATTGCGGTGTGGAAAAGAACAAAAATGGACGTTTGATCCTTCGGAATAACGACGCTTGGGAATAATGGATGGACAGCGCTCAGACAACAATTCTTTTGGTTAAGATTATGTACTTCACGCGTTATTCCACAACAAAACAGAAATGTCTTTTATCAATTGAATAGGCTGCTGCTCAAGCATCATAAAAAGCAACTTATTTGTTGGTTAAAATATAATTTTTCATGCCATAATTTTTTAAGTACCATATTGCCGTGCAAATTGTCGTGACTTTAACAATTTTTAAAGACACCATATAGAAATTAAAGAAAAACAAAAATATGCTAAATAATATGAGCCTACCTACCATAACCAAACACCATGATATCATTTGGTGAATTCCCGTCTTTTTCGTTCATGAAACGGTCCGCTTTGAAAGTAAGTGGGTCACTCCACAGGCTAGGGTCTCGATGTAAATGACCTTCATTAGGTACAAATAAGGCTCCTTCAGGAATCACAAATTGATTCAATGTAATTCTTTTATTGGCCATACGCATGGCACCGGGTTCATCTGTCGTGGCTTTCATATAGCGAAACATCTCAATGATTGTAGAATTTGTGTAAGGGCAATTTATTTTATCAGACAGAGCTGGCGCACGAGTTCCACCTGCAACTACCTCTAATTCTTCTTGTATACGGCGTTGGACATCAGGGTGAACGACCAACAATGACATAACATGTGAAAGATTTAGAGCAGTACTGTCGAACCCAGCAGTAAAAAGTACAGAAAGAGTGTCCCGTAAGATCTCTTCGCGCTCTGTCAGGTTAGAAATGAAATTGTCGGAATTGCGTATTTCGTCAACTAGCATATCGAACAACACACGATGCTCATTTTGTTTACGTGTTGGCTTTGTGTCATATTTAGTCAAAATTTGTTCTGTGAATTTCCGCAGGAAGGTAATATTTTGAAATATTTTATCGACTCTTTTGGATTGAAATTTAGCTGGAGCTGGAGGCGAGGTAAATAGCCGAATTCCTGAAACTGATGCAAGTTTTAGAATCGACGCAGCATTTGCAGCAAGATCCTCCACATTCCTATCAGAAAAATCTATCTTCTCCCCAAACAATATTGATAATAGCACCTTGGTCGTGAACTTACTTAACATAAGCCTAACGTTAAATGGCTTTCCATTTTGCGATTTAATTTGATGACAAAGCGACACACAGTGGGTACGGATGATTTCCTCGAGGTTCATTCTGTCACAGCCAAGTTTTCCAGTTAGACCTGTTATCATCTTTTGACGTAAATTCTTGATTCCTTGTTTATAGGCTTGCCCTGCATAAATAAAATATGAAAGAACTGTTTGTTTTAATGTTATTCCACAGTAAAACTGCTGACGATAAAAGAGAACTTAAACGTTGGACGCTGCGACAGCCACGAAACTCCTGCTTTTATAGACAACAGCGGCAAAAGCGTGTATACTTCTACTTCTATGGCCCACCTAGGCATTTTATCAGAGGACTAAGGAAGGTGGGTTGGAACTCTTTGAATCATTTGCCTGTTTGAAAATTGGGCAGCAGGGACACTGCGAAATTCCACCTTTATTTAAAAAAAACGTGCTTATGCTTTATGCTTTATTGTGTTTTGAGGCGTTCAAGTGAGAATGTCCGATCGAAAACATGACAATAAACTTTAGCTATAGGGCAACGCAGATTTGTCCCCTGATAGAAATGCTTACTTTTAATCCTCTAGATTCGAGATTAAATTGATAACCACTGTACTTTTAGGCATTCAGGCATGACATTTGATGCATATTGGATGTTTCAGAAAGACATTTGACCAAATGGCCATTGCGGGTTTATCCAATGTCAGTAATGATGGCCATTTTCCAAAATGGCGCCATTAACAGCTATTTTACATATTTGGGATAATTAAATATGTAAAAAGTTTTTTTTTTCATTCAATAGAGCACGTGTGGTCTAGTGGAAAAGCGCAGGACTCTTGATCAGTAGTTTGTGAGTTCGAGCCCCGCCGTGGCCAACGTGTTGTGTCCCTGGGCAAGATACTTAATTTCGCTTGTCTCACTTTACCCACGTGTAAATGGGGAGTTGTTAGGGGTAGTCATACTGTGCGCCGTTATAATTGGCTGCCGAATTTTCATATGGTGAAAAAATGTGATTTTCCTAGTGAATGCGGAATAAATGTAAAGCGCTTTATACTTTAATTGTTATAAATCGCTATAATAATACTACGGCATTATTTATTTAGAGCATTTTGTTTTACTTGAGCATTTCCAACATTTGTTGTAGTGAGTCCGGACACATGAGTCCGCGCTGATCCGATTGAGTCCTAGTCCTTCGCGCCCGCTTTGAGTCCCACACTGTTAAAATTTCCGTAAATTAAGAAACAATTCCGTAAATTTCGG
The DNA here is from genome assembly GCA_023653785.1 of Ophioderma brevispina. Lineage (NCBI taxonomy): Eukaryota > Metazoa > Echinodermata > Ophiuroidea > Amphilepidida > Ophiodermatidae > Ophioderma > Ophioderma brevispina. The sequence continues at coordinate 15,133 of JAMKCH010058204.1, read as the reverse complement.
AAATCGTTTTAAGAAAACAATAAGAATAAAAAACAAAAAACATAAAAAATGTTAATTTAACGGAATAATTTATCAACATTTCTGGCATCAATATTTTCCGGACTTTTTTGGGGGGTTCCGTAATTTTAAAAATTAAAAAAAAAAATTCTGTTAAAATACACATTTTTGTCCCCTGTTGGGACAAGGAATGCACAAGTTATACAGTGTAATTGTAATATACCAGTTGCGATACTGAGAGAATAGCAAAGGGCAACCACTACTGGATCTGCTTTGTCAAAGAGAGACGCACCAGCTGGGAGGAGGAGATATCCAATTATCAACTTACCACTCAAACCGCAAGGCCTGGAACAACCATCAACAAGCTCACCGGCGTACTGTCCAGCTACGCAGTGTCCTGTCTCTGCAAACGCCACTCGCTTCATTACTTGTCAACAATGGAAAGTGGCAAGACACACACTCCGGACAGGCGAAAGCCCACCCTCGTGCTGTTAATGCATAGATTAAACAGTCTTCTACCAACCTCTCCACCGTCAAGCCCCATGTCCCAACCATTCACCTACGATGAGATCACCGAAGCACTTAAAGTTTCTCAAGAATGGGAAGCTCCTGGCAATGACATCATCCATACAGAATTCTTGAAAATATGGCACCCGAAGCTGTGCGAATGGCTCCAACACTTCCTTTCTACTTGCATGGGAAACGTCAAATATCCTTCCCGATGGAAGACCTTCAAAGGGGTCTTGCAAATCCTGAAGCCCAGAACCAGCAAAGAGCCCACGAGTTACCGACCCATCTCGCAGTCTCACATCTATAAGCGCTTGAGCGAGACTGATACTCCGGCAGGATCTATGATACGGGTCGAGGGGCAAATTTACCCGCACCCAAGCTAGGATTTCGAATGGGGAAAAAAATTCACAACAACTGATCATATAGCAAGAGTAGTTAAATGACCTCGAGCAGCCTTCCGAAGAAGCAGAGTTTGGAGCATCGTCAATATACCTAACTATCTTGCGTTACGATCAGTCTTGGCATCGACTCTCTAACCTTACGCTACTCAAATCTTACCTGATGACAAGCTTGTCAAGTTCTTTATGCTGCTCATCCAAGACAGATCTTTTCGTCCTGGAGACAGTCAAATGGGCAACGCCAATAGAAAGCGCAAACTTCGGAATGGTGTCCCACAAGGTTCTGTCCTTGCACCCAGTCTTTTCAACACTAGCTCAGATATTCCAATGGAGATTGTTCGCCTATACTTCCTACGCAGAACGACACGCACTTGGAATAGCTGCTGTTCCTTTTGAGTCCTTAGAAACATTGTTGCAGAAATACTAATCACGTAAGCCAATTCTTCCAACCGATGGCACTTGACTAAGACCGTCAGTTCTGTTTTCCACCTTGCAATCGATGCGCAAAAAGAGAACTTAACATCAGTCTAGCTGGATATAAACTGATCACCTGACCCAACAACCGAATACCCTCCCCGTTGGCGTCACAATGGACCGCAGCCTTACATTTGATCAACACAGCAAAGACCAAGGGCAGTGTGCCAAATGCAGTCTCGGTCAACCTCCTCAAAGGCTTGCAGAACTTGGATTTGGTTGCATCTTTTGACACCTTACCTACATCAACTGTTGCCTGGCATACTATACTCCACTGCTGATACGCTGGCACCAGTATGGAGTCACGTTCACACAAGATTGATGTGGTTCTGAATGATGCAATGGGACTTGTTATTGGTTGCCTTTTGGCGACGGCCTGTAGAATATCTTCCAATTCTGTCTGGCATAGCTCTCCTGCAACCCCAGGAGAACTCAGCTATCCAGCTGGCCAGAAATGTGATGAACCTGGCAGCCTAACCCCCAGCAACACCCTTTGAGGATCAAGATTCCACGGAACACTTTTGCTACCCATCCATGACACTGCAGTCCAGTATCCCTACGATCATCCTGGATCAATTGACAGATGGTAGAACCAATGGTCATCCTCTACTTTGACCTAAAGCAGTTTGTTTACAGCCCTCTAGCAAGCCCAAAGGCTTTGACCCTTGATAGGAAAGCATGGGGTCGCAACCAAACCTCAACAGACTCAGAACTGTCGTTTGGTCGAACAAAGAACTTCCTTCACAAGATCGGAGTCGAACTTTCACACCAAACTGTGATTGTGAAGAGCCACAAACCATTAGCCACATCATAGATGACTGTGAGGTCTACAAGTCCCCAAGAGGAATTCCAGGCCTGATCAGCCTGGATGATGAAACTATCAGCTGGTTAAAGACGGATCTTCCACTGTGATTTTGGACTTGCACGCACGAACGAACGAAGGTTATTCTGATATAACAGTGACTTTCACTCAAAACATAGCTGATGTATGCATTGGTTTACAGTGTAGAGATAACATCCATCATCCTTATTTCTTATATTGAATGAAGAGGTATTTTGTACTTGTAATAACTCTCTCAACCTGATATACGAGTATGAATACTCACAATAAAATTAAAAAAAAAAACCATACCAAATAACCATGACTTCCTAAATGGCATGTTTTTTTTTCAATCTGAATGACTGTGATCCATCTTAAATCAACTTGAGGGCAACATTCTGGCTACAAGCTAGCTGCCTTTACAAGCTGCATGCCAGAATATGGCATTGGGCAGAAGTCTACTAGTCTGTTGCTGCATTAAAAAACTAAATAACGCGCTTTATGCTCTTGATGTATAATCGTACCAGCACACAGAAGTGCCTCAATCAGGCTCAGAAGGAACTCTTTTCCCAAAAAGTAGAGCGATTGATGTTCTTCCTCCAATGAAAGCAGTATTCACTGAACATCTCAAGATAGATAGCCACCTATCAAGCTGGTTACGGTTGGGCTCAAATGATGATTGCATCTCCTGAGCTTCCATGTCCAAGAGAATGGGGATGGATTGCGAATGAAAAGCTATTAGGAAATCATATGGATAACCATTCCAGAAGTTAGAAAAGTATGCCAAGAACTTCGAAGTTGTGGTTGCAAGAAGGGTTGCAGAGGACAGTTCAATTGTCTGAAAGCAGCTCTTCAGTGCAGACTCTATGCAGACTTGAAAAATTCGCAACATCAAAAGAGACATCTTCTGATCCGTGCACTCCAGTGTTTACCTTCAGATGCTGACTGTAATAAATATAACAACATCTTATATAAGACCCTTGATGAACATGCTCCTTTCGTCAATAAATCTGTAGTTCTCCGTCTTCATACACCTTGGTATTCAGATGCTTGCGATACCTGTCGGCTGGAACACAGAGTTTCTTGGCTCACAGTATGCAAGGAAGCTGATGACTGTGCAACACTGGGTAGCCGTTATTGATTTCATTCTTTCCAAAAAGCATGCATGAATCTGAAGGTCGCAGATTGTGGTAACTCCCTTATTTGAGAATATAATTAATGTTTGGGTACACAATCATTAATCAGCAAATAATATAACATCATTGGTGCTAAAAATAGTCAATGCTGTTGGCATTAGAAATACATTTCTGACAATATAAATCTAGTTATACATAAAAATATAATGGATAAGACCGTAACCCCAACAAGGGACTCATTTGCATACGATTCATGTAAAACATTGTTAAAAACAGTAATTGGCTGCCATTGTTTTCATTTGTGTCAGCCGTTTCACAGGTATCCCTCACAGGCGCGTAGCCAGCTCGATGGTCCCGAGGGGGGCAATTTCCCAGTAGGTGCAACAAATGTCCCGATCAGAAGTAAACATTTCCCGGTCGCAGGGAAAAAGTCTCCGAAAAGGGGCCGATTTAACACGAATATCCGGGGTTTTTTTCAGAGGGGGCACTCTGTCCCCCTTTTCCCCCACCTGGCTACGCCACTGCCCTCAAATTGTGCAATAGTGTATGCTCGTATAATTAGACTCACAATTATTATACGAAAAGCCCCCTTCCCATTTTAAAAATGTTCGCAATCTATGAAACAAAACCATATCTTGAGTTTATGCAAAATGATAGTTTAGCAGGTCTGTGAGAGTTCAGCTTTTTAGCTGATATCACCTTTTTATGCTAATTCCAAATTTTCTGGTCCCCAAACTAAACTTTGAGGGGAAATGTGCCTAATTATCATAAATTCAAAATGGCCGCCATTTTAACGTTTTTTGTACATAATTCAAGATTTAAGGCTTGTAATGACATCATTCTTGTGTCTATACAAATGTTTTCAGGGTCAAGGAATACAATTAGATCATTAGTTATAGTTGATTTGCATAAAAAATCAAAATGGCTGCCATTTTGACATTTTTGTACATAACTCAAGATTTAAGGCTTGCAAAGACTTCATTCTGTGTCTATACATATGTTTTCAGGGTCAAAGAATTAAATTAGGTCATTATTTATGGTTATGCGCCATGAGTTGGGGTATACAAAATGACTTTTTGTCGTGCACGACAGACACTACTAAATCATCATCTTATTACATAAAGAAGGTGTATTCGGCTTATTCACTTCAGGTGTGATCTAATACATTGGTAAAAACCCGGGGTTCAAGAAAAATCGGAGGTGCTTCTTCCTGGAAATCTCCTCATGTCTCTTTAAGTGTGAAAACGTGTAATATTTGGTAGTTTCAAGCATGTAACACATTTTGCTCCCAACTCATGGCGCATGACCATTAGCATTAGGTCATGTTGACATTTAATTTGCATACAAATTCAAAATGGCTGCCATGTTAAATTTATGCAAATTAATTTTCAATATATGGCATAATACCTTAACTGATGATCTAGTTGTGTTCTCTGACCCTGAAAACATATGTATAACACAAGAATGAAGACTTGAAAGGCTTTAAATCTTGAATTATGTACATAAAATGTTAAAATGGCGACCATTTTGAATTTATGCAAATTTGGCACACTTCCCCTAAAAATTAGCTTTAGGGACCGGAAGATTTGGAATCAGCACACAATTTGCATATAGAAACACTATTTCAATTGCTTTTACTCAAAAATGCCTTCAACTAGTTTCTTTTAAGAAATGGAACCAGTCTAAAAGAAATCTATCTCAATGTACGTGTACAGACTACTTTGGACTGGTGCTCCTGTACTCGAGTTCGCTGTTTGGGTCTATGACCGGTGTGGCAGGAGATATGACCGATATGTAAATATAAGTAAATTGGTATTTCCACAGCGTATAACCAATATAGAATGACTTGTTAAGTGCATGCTGTGGAAGCAGTGCCTTGACATATTTTCTTTTACACTTTGAGCTATTTTATTTTGATGCATTTCAAAAACAATTATTTGCCTTATCATAACTTATTTATATTGCACCTTTGGCCTTGTCTTATTACCCTTCCTCAAAGGCGGTATGAGCTTCATTTGCAAAGCTCCAAGAAAGTGGTTTTCTTAGGGGGTTCTATGGACCCCTTAGATACCAACGTGAGTGAAAACACTTACGAAATTATTTAAGTGTTAACTTACAGTGTATTCCAGTAATTTTAACAGACACAGGTCCATTGGGCCTGAAACTCAATCCTTCAACATTCAATGCAGTTTTAATCAGTTGCCGATCACCTGAAATAACGATCATCGTGTCCAAGATTTTGATGCAGAATATTTTGCCATATGCTTGCTGTAAGTAATTCAGAATATCTGATCGGTTCATGCCGTACCAGTAGATGTATAATAACAGCTGGGGAACACAACCGACTACTGGCCACTGGAATGGTCCGGGCGGGAGCTTGTGTGGAATCGAGTCGTGATGGCGTTTAGATATGTACCAGTACATGCAACTTAGGAAAGCTATTGCGCCCATCAAAAACCATCCCGAAGGACTAAAGATAAACTTCGTCTCTATCATGTCTGGCATGGCGTTTCACAAAACTAGCAGAGTGGAAATCTGTAAGAATAATACACAAAAGCTGAATCACTGCACTACCTGGAATTTTGGCGTCCATTTTGAAAAACACCCTTTAGCGAGAGGTCCCCATATTTCCCAGAGGTTGGACCTAAAACTTTTTGTTCAGCGTCCTTGAAAAAATATCTTCACTTTGATTAATATTAAATAATAATTATTTGATTATGGCCCCAAACAGCTATTACATGGAATTTTGGCAGCCATTTTTGAAAAGCGCCTCTAGGCGTACTTATCATTTGTTATAATTATTAGAATAGTATGATTTAATAATATGCATTAAGAAACACCGAAAACTGATTTCATTTTAGATGCCTGTTTTTAATTGATTTCATATTGACGCTCAGATAGCTTTATAGGTGCGTGTTCTTTGGAACCCCTGATTTACCTGGAAGTTGATTTTGATATCAGATGAAGGGCCGTATTTTTGTCATTGTCGTCCTGAAATGTAAGCCCTCAAATCCATTTCTTTCCCAAGATATAAACAAAAAAACCGCCGTTTCAATGGTTAACCATCAATATTTGCACAGTATTGAATAGGGCTTTGCAATGTGCATTATTGCGTGTACCATCAAAACTGCAAGTTTGTTTCCCACGGTATTTGATGGGCGCTTTGAGCCTGTTTACGGGGATTAATAAGGCTATAATAAACTGGTTATTGTTATTATTGTTATTATTATTATTATTATCCTAACATGATACTTAAGGGGAAAATTTAATTATAATGAGCTCTTTAATTTTATAATTTGAATTAATTAACATTCATATCCTTTGACGGAATAAACGCAAACAATGGAAACTTAAAGAGACATAGAATTTCGCCTTAACGCCAAATTCAGTGCAAAACAAAGTAGAATTTTGCCTTAATGCTGAATTAGCCATATTATTATTATTATTATTTAAAAATAAATGGCATTATATTGTATAGGTCATCGGGGGTACAAGAGGCTGAAATTTCTTTGGCACGTACGGTCAGAGCGCTTTACAAATAAAAAGAACCGCTTTACAAATTAAAAGAAACTACCGTTAGCCTAAAACATATTAAGATAGATTTAAGAGCGATGGGCCGTGAGATAAACACTTATAACATCTAATAACAAACGAATAAAAATGAAGATGTCAAAAGTGCGAGAGATCGCTACACTTACCTTACGTGATTTAAATAACAAGTGACTTGTAGCGCTTTCTTCGAGTACGTCTTTAGTTTTTAAAATGCAGAATTTTGTGGTTCGAAGCTGACCAAAGGAATAATCACCATATACCACTCTTCCTCATGAGCCACCGAACACGACCTGCGCAAATACCAAATTAGTATAAACTTTATAAATTATGAAAGCCTTTCTGACATCCATTGACTATCATTCGAAATATCGCATCGTTATTCGTTTAAGTTGGAACGTATTAGTCCTATAAAATTAATATGATTTTCTACTGGAAGCAATAATACGGGTGATATATGCCTTTAAGAATGTGAGGGTGGGTCCAAATAAGAAAGACAAATCCTACCTTGAAAAAGGTGCGGGTCCGGAAATCCTAGATCAAATACAGGCAGCTTGGCAGCCGGTATTTTATGCTAAAATTCTAGTTAAATATTATTGTTACTATTGTTGTGATTGTTTTAATCATTATTATTATTACTATTAATTTAATTTTTATTCTTTTTTACTTTTTATTGTTATTAGATGTTAAGTGTTTATCTCACGGTCCATCGCTCTTAAAGGTCCCATGAAATGAGATGATAAACCTACTACAAATCTTTACGGGACATTCCATTCCAATAAACAGTGCCAGAAAAAGAACACACTACCAGTGACATCATTAGTGAAACTATTGATTTTCAGTCAGTATCATGAATAGATTCACACCAGTCACCTGGAATTTTCTATTACTCTCTGAAAAATCAATAGTTTCACTAATGATGTCATCACCAACCCAAATATTGAATGCTTTCTAGCCCCTCCTTGTAGACTTGACACAAACCACATCAATTCTATTTGCATTTCCTGGGACCTTTAAATCTATCATAGTATGTTTTAGGCTAACGGTAGTTTCTTCTTATTTGTAAAGCGCTCTGTCCGTACGTGCAATTACAGCCTTTTGTACGACGACGGCTTATACCAATACAATATAATGGCATTTATTCTAAATAATAATTATAATAATAGTAATAATAATAATAATAATAATAATAATAATAATAATAATTGCCAGTTTTTTATATAGAGATTAATCACCGTAAACAGCATCAAAGCGCTGCTGACAATTATTACTATTATTACGCCGCCGTTACAGCCATTTGGCTTCATCATGGTGGCTGCTCAAAGACATGCTTTAGAAGCACACATGTCTATCAGCACTTAAACTGTAATAGTCCCCAGATTTCCCGAGATTTCTCTTGGGTCGACGAGATATTTGAGATTAAGTATCTTACCCAGGGACACAAACACGTTGACCGAAATGGGACTCAAACTTACGATTTTAATGGTATAATGATCATGAGTCCTGTGCTTTTCCAATGGAAATTACAACATCTATTTAATTAAAATACTTAGTTAAATTTAACTGATTCGGAGTGTGATTTAGTGATTTGTAAATAGGGTTCAAATATTCGTACATGTAAGTCCGCAATATATACTTATATTGAAGTAACTGTTATTTTACAGATTCCCATAACTCGTAGAAAAAATAATTTCGCAGAAATATATACACTCACTGTAAACATTCATGACTGCCGGTAAATATGGCGAATACTTCAAAACATAAATAAACATCTGTAAGAGTGTACATTATCAAATTGCACCGAAAACAGGTTCCTGCTTCGAGCTTTAACATGTCAAATACGCATTACTTATGACTCAATTTTGATGTTCTGTTTAATGTCCAATATAGCCTTCCGTTAGGGGAGAAGTAGAGCTCCCCTGTCTGTTCATTCAAAGGGTCATTAGTCCGAATTCAGCCTGGAATTAATCACGGTTCATTGGTCGGATCTTAGGGTTAGAGTTAAGAGGGTTAGTGTTAACTGTATGCTCAATTTAGACTAATGACCCTTCGGAGCAATGAACCGTATGTTCATTTCGGACTAATGACCCTATGCTAGATTCGGAATGGACATTATGCTCAATTTGGACTAGTGACCCTTCGCATCAGTGAATCCCATGCTCATTATTCGGACTAACAGACATTCGGACTATATGGTTTATTCGATTACGTGGATTTTGTTTATGAGAAATGTACTGGTAATTTTAATCATATTTGCTGAATCATATCTTTACAGATAGGTCCTGGGATATATAAAGACTTTAAATGAAGAGCTGATATGCAAAAGGGCTTACATCCATTTTTGCACTTTTGAGAAAAAGAGGAAAAACTGATATGGTGTCAGTAAGGTGTTATAATGATTAAATATTAAGTTTATTTTTAGAACCAGTGTAAGACAATATAAAAAATGTAAGATCGTTCAAATGTCATCTTTATTTTTTCTTAATTATTAATTAACTTTAATTAAAAAAGTGGATGTAAGCCCTTTTGCAAAACAACTATTTGACCCCTTTTCTAAAAACCACCTTTGTGCTGAAAATTTATTCAATCTTTTGTTACTACATTATCCACCTTGACTAATGTTTTTAAAATAAAAAAGAACTAATTGAATACCTCATTTATTTTTTAAATTATGAACATTGGATTAAATTGGTCAAAATGCCATTTTCTGTCATTTTTCAAGATTTTCCGAAACAGCAACATTTGTTAATTAAAATTAGTTTATTCACACATAGTGATTTAAAAACAATTTATTCTGGTTCTAAAAGTTAAAGAACATTAAAGGCTAACATAAAATATCAAAAAAGGAAAACAAAAATATTTTTCTGAGATTTTATAGCCTTTTTGAGTCAAAATTTCCGGAAATTCCCGAAGATTTCCGAAAGTGAAAAATTACGATATCTCAGGAAGGGAAGGAGGTATGAAAGTCAAAATAAACACCAAAATGTGTATTTTTATTGGCACTATAACATAATGCTAATAACTCAATTTCGGTAAAAATGGACGTAAGCCTTTTGCATATCAGCTCTTCAAATATAGCGGAGTGCATGAAATTAAAGAAAAAATAACTGTATGCTCAATTTAGACTAATGACCCTTCGGACCAATGAACTCTATACGCTTAATTTGGACTAATGATCCTTCGGAGCAATGAACCGTATGCTCATTTCGGACTTATGACCCTATGCTAGATTCGGAATGGACATTATGCTCAATTTGGACTAGTGACCCTTCGCACCAGTGAATCCCATGCTCATTATTCGGACTAACAGACATTCGGACTATATGGTTTATTCGATTACGTGGATTTTATTTATGAGAAATGTACTGGTAATTTTAATCATATTTGCTGAATCATATCTTTACAGATAGGTCCTGAGATATATAAAGACTTTAAATATAGCGGAGTGCATGAAATTAAAGAAAAAAATACATGGTCTGGTTTCAAACCCAGCTGCTCTTGCTATCATTGTGTAAGCTATACTGTACTGACCTAAGGTACTGTGCTTTAAATACCATTGTAACCAGGACCAATGTCAACGATTTATGGAGTCGGAATTTTCCATAAATTGGAGGGTGCCTGTCCCCTGTCCTTTTTGGCTATTTCAGGACGTCATGCACGTGTCGGGATCGCGACATTTTGTTCAACGGTTATTTGAAATACTGAAGTTCTATCCTTTAAAATAATGTTCAGCCTTAATTAACCTGGCTATCAAAATTGAAGATTCCACACCACTAAATAGATCTGGTCTGGGACCCTCTGGCCGAAAAGTGTTTGCGAAAAAGGTAAAAATATGGCAGGTCTAAGTTAAAATTGAAAAATAGTAGAAACTGGAACTTCCTGGGCCATACTTTGTGTTATATTAAAATTACAAATCAGCACAATATCAAGACAAAAAAGTTTGTGAGGCTTACTACTGAGTGATTACAGTACTAATTTTACACGCACCCCATAGGAATATTTTGACTAGAAGCCATAGTTTCAGAGGGGATCGCAACTCATCGTTGTCTTCATGTTTCCGTAGCTCAAAAAATCCATGTAGTCCAAGAGCATTAGATCATATAGGCTAAAACCTGGAAATAGCTCATAACAAGCTGAATTTTTCAGGATAGGTCTAGGAATATGAGTAGAATAACATACTAAAAGTCCCCGAAAATCCTCCTGGAGCTCTCTCCAAAATTCAAGATGGCGGTCAAAATGGCCGCCATTTTCCAATTTTATCGTATCTTTGCAACCAGACAAATTGAAAATACAAATAAAGTGTCCGAACATATGTTTTAAGGCACAAGGAATGCAATGAAGTCATTATTTTGAGAGTTCAAACTTACAAGTACCCAAAATCAAGATGCCGCCCAAAAATGGCCGCCATTTTCTAATTGTATCATAACTTCATATGCAAATTAGAAATACAATTTAGTGTCTTTACGTATGTTTTAAGGCATAACAAATCCAATAAAAGCATTTTCTAGAGTGCCCAAAACTAATAGCTAACCAAAAAAAGATCACCATTTGTTATCTTTTATCCTAACTTTTATCCTAACTTTTAGAAATATTAGAAATACAAATAAAGAGCCTAAAACATATGATTCAATGTAGAGGGAATCTAAAAAAAAACATATTTAGAAAGGCCAAAACTCCTAAGGGTTCATGCCTATTTATCTGGTGGCAGCCTGACCAGGGAATCCCTCAGCTTCAGCCAGTTTGTCCTAGCTGCAACTTTTGGCAGCCATTGCACATTGGCAGAGACAAATATACGTATCATGAAATATTAACACATGCCCGTCATTTTAACACCGTAATAAGTGAGAAAAGCGCCGAATAATGGGTGTTTTGCTAGCTCAGCTTTCCAAAAATGGTCCTATCTGTATCTATGTGTATCCAGTGGTCAATGGTCACTGATATTGGGGAAAAGAAAATGAGGTGACATTTTATTCATTTTCAAGAGACTGTGCAGCTTTTATTAGGCAAAGAAGACGGTTATTAGATTTTAGTAATTTTTAATTAGTTTCACACTGGGTTTTGTCTTCCCCCTTGACGTGGTTACGAAAAATACAGCTTAGATAGGCATGCCCCACCATCTAAAAGTAATATCCATCTAGGCTAATGAGACCTCCTGGTGTATTACGTTGGCAACATACATGTATGCACGATAATAAAGGAATAGGTCTTCAGGCTGTGCCTCTTCTCCTTTTTATATCCTTTGTTTTCACATTCTTACTTGCGCAGCCCTCTTTGGCATCTTGATGAGTACACATTATAGGTTGCATAGACAAAGATCACATTAGAGAACTTTTAAAGTGCCCTTAGGCTTTTTAACAGTACCAGCATACCACTCACATAGCTGAGGGGTGTGTCAAACAGTTAACCGTTAAGCCAGATCATTCTCAACTCCTTAAATCCAATTTCCGTAAAGACGGCAGAATAGAAGCAGATACAGAGACGTTAATTGTATCAACAACTCTAGCTATAACAAAATCAGACGAGCTGTCAGTTATTTTTCATCGGTCCGGGTGTCATGTTGGTGTATCGGGTGACTACTATTATCTACTACAGATATGCACATATTGTCCCACCAATCCGTTAACAGTCTTCAACATTCATGAAATTCAGCTTGCCATCGGAGAAACTAAGACCCCCAAAAAAAGTAACGCAGCATGTCTAAATACGCCCATAAGTTACAAACCATTGGTCTATGCACGAAAACTTAAAATGATATCAATAGTCTGTTTTTTTCTGCAATTTTGACACCTTTCTTGCTCCATTGTGATCAATATCGCCAACACAATATCCATTTTACGAAAATTTGGCACATTTTCAAAGTTGCACCTTATTACAAGGTTACGATACACAACCATGCATTAAGTGACACACATTCACGGGAAGAATGCGGTCCTTCACCGAATGGCAATCAATATGGTTATACCTTTTATTGCAACTTTTAAAAAGGGAGAAATTTTCTTATAATGGGCATTGTGTTCGCAATATTGATCGTAATGGGGCAACAAGGGTATCAACATTTACGGAAGAAAACGAACTATTGATATAATTTGATGTTTTCGTGCAAATACCAATGGTTTGCAACCTATGGGGGTATTTAGACATGCTGCGTTACTTTTTTGGGGGTCTTTATATAGAAATCATTCAGAGGGTGTTTTGAATCAATCCCATGATGCATTGCAATGTGCCTATACTGTACTGTACTAAACACATGTCAGTACTTAGTGATAAAAAGTGTTCCAAAAGTTCAAGAACTACCAGATATTTCATGATCATGTGAAAAATTCCCTAAGTACTAACGCTTTGTGGGCTAAAATGAGCCTAAAAGTCAGGGGTTTTATGTGTTAAGAATAGGATTTTTGTGGGATCACATGACCCTATTGAGGTGAAATTCCCAAAACTGGTGCATTGTGGGATTGACTCAATACACCCTCTGGAAATCATTTTTAGTTTCTACATATTGTGACGGCTTGGGATACTTAGTCTTCAGTCTTCATAGATCTAACATTGAAAAGAAAAAAAAAAAAAAAAAAAAAGTGCTCGCCCACATACCCTAAGATTGATGGCACTTGTCCTGTGCTAATCATGTGCAGAATATGCTGGCCTGTATGGGAAAGATCAACCCACTGCAAAGAGCTTGATTCAGCGTTAAATGACTCCTCCGGCTTATCACAGGATGCCTCCTCCAAACCACGGAAAACTTATAATTTTTCTAGCGGAATGCGCCACCGAATCCGTCGTAGCGTTAGCAGAGCTTGCAAGAGCGTAGATACCAAGTATCTAATGTTAAGGCACCCTGTGTCTAGGGCCAGATACCTGTGTCAACCGCTTAATCCAGAGAGAGTTTCTTAGCAAAGTCAACCTCTTGAAACAGTCTCTAGGGTGACGCGAGTCGCCGTGTGGAAAGAAAGAATTTCTTGGCATCAATCAAGTAGTAGCATATTGGTATTGAACCTGGTGAGATCTACCACCTGGAGCTGACTGATCATGGGCTGAATGGGCGATGCCTCAAACGATTGAGAACCAGAATGGACCGATATAAGGTTTTCCTTGCAGAAGGGGGCTACCTCGGAAGCAGATCAGGGACACTACCTGTGGTTGTGAACAGCACCACAGACAATGGAACATCTCTTGGATGGAGGCAAACATGCAACAACCAAGGACCTTGCGAATTCAGTGAAGCAGGCACGAGTTGTACGATCTCTGGACTGATCATATTTGAGAACCACAGGTTTGGACACGATAATGTAGTAGAAAGCGCAAACTCGGAATGTTGTCCCACAAGGTCTGTCCTGGCATACCAGTTCTTTTCTACATTTACATCTCAGAAATACCAAACGAGAGATTGTTCGTAGTATTCCCACACATTGATACGTCATTGCAAGGGCTTGCTGATTCTTCTGGGGCCTTAGAAATGCGGCTCGTACTGTTGCAGAAAGACCTAATCACTGTAAGCCACTTCATCCCCCCGATGACACTTGCAAATCAGGGCAAATCCAAGCCCGTCGAGTTCAGCTCGTTTTTTTCACCTTGCAAATCAATGCGCAAAAAGAGAACTTAACTCACTCTAGATGGATATAAAATGTCACACGACCCAACACAAAGTACCTTGCTGTCATACGGACCAAGGAGCCTTACTTTCCAAACACCCCAAGGCGTCGCTGCCAAAGCTGCAGTCTTCGTGCCCCTCTCCTAGTAGTCGCAGGGAACTGGATGGGGTGCATCTTTCGACACTTTACCTACATCAACGTTGCTTTCGCATACATGAACTGCTGAATACGCTTGCCACCACTCTAGAGTCACCGTGTCCACTCACAATAAGTTGATGTTCGTTTACAGATGCAATGAAACTTATTAGTGCCTTTGCGACACCTGTAGAATATCTTACAATTCTGTCGGCCATTAGCTCCCCTAAACTTTAGGAGGAACTTTCGATGATGCAAAGCTCACCGAGAAGTGATGAACCTGTAGCTAATCCCCACCCCCTCACTTTGTACCCAATCCATTGACACTGGTGACCCAAGGCCTATATGGGGTGTTCACAGATTTGGGTCAAAGGTCATAGTGGGCCTGTGAGACAAGGGCCTCTCGTCGGTGGGGTCAAAGGGGAGGTCAAAGGTCATTCAGGGGTTCACTTGGGGTAATTATATTAATTTGTATACACTTTTGGTGGCCTTTTTGAAACACTTATGTAGCGATTTAGTGCCGTTATG
>JAMKCH010058201.1:0-19800 GCA_023653785.1 Ophioderma brevispina | reverse complement strand
CTTTCAACATATTTTTTTTAATAATTTGCCATTTTTAAGAAATAAATGAAACATGGCAGTGGAATGAAAGTGCGATTTTTTCCTTTCCTATTTTTTACTTTTAAAAGGAACACGGATTTGATAGGGATACAAACCCACACCGCTACCAGGCAAGAACAAACGGGAAAATTCCGCGGAAACGCGGACCTCCTCACATCCCGGTTCATAAAATATACACACGTGAGCCGCTTTCAACCACTACAGGTCAGGTGTACTCTTAGTGCCCTTAGTTCCTCTAACTCATAGATTATAGAATATCCATGTATGTAAGTGATCCACTACTGGAGGTTCTGTCTGCGCCCCTCCGCAGAACATCGGATAGTGGAGTGTCTGCGCTCGAGCGCAGAAAATCCGTCTGCGGAGTGTCTGCGCCCATCGCAGGACCAATCCGTCACGATAATATAGCGTTTAAATATTCTTCTGCGCTCGAGCGCCGGCAGATAATCCGTCGCGGAAGCATCCTGCGCCCGAGCTCAGGAAACACCTCCTACTATATATTGAGGAAAAATCCTGCGCTCGAGCGCAGAAAGCCCGTCGGCTGAGCGTCTGTGTCTCGAGCGCAGTAAACAATCCGTCACTATATAGCTAGGGAAATATTCTGCGCTCGAGCGCAGAATCCGTCGGCGAGCATCTGCGCCCGAGCGCAGGAAACACATCCGTCCCTATATAGCGAGGGAAAAATCCTGCGCTCGAGCGCATAAAATCCGTCGTGCTGAGTATCTGCGCTCGGGCACGAAAACTATAGTACAATAACAATATCCAATTCTGCGTGGTCTCCTGCGCGCGCTCCGCTGGTGGATGTTCTGCGCTTTCTCCGCTGGTGGATGTTTCTCCGCTCGCCAATCCGCTGGTGTATCGTCTGCGCTCCTCTATGGCGGAGCTTCTGCGCTCACTCTAAACTATAGGTGGGGCTCTGCTGGTCAAATATCAAAAAACTTTTTAATTCCCTTATGTTTTCAATGGAAATAGTTTGGTTTAAAATAAATCATTTTTTTTTCAATGTAAAAAATCACGAGGGTGGTGCATTTTGAACAACTCCTAACCCCACCGCCCCGCTGGCGGATGTTCTGCGCTCTCTCCGCTGGTGGATCTTCTACGCTCGCTCCGCTGGTGGAACTTCTGCAGCTCTGTTCTTCTGTCGGAGCTTCTGCGCTCGCATCTACTGTTTGGGCATCTGCTTGTGTCAAAATATCAAAAGACTTACTTTCAAATTTTTTTAATGGAAATTAGTTTGGTTTCTAATAAACAAATTAACTGCTGGAGCTTCTTCGCTCGAGCGCAGAAAAATCCATCGGTGGACTATTTGCGCTCAAGCCGGAAAACATTGATATAATAACAAAATAATTATAGTACCAGCGTTCAATGATTTTAAAATCCACGGGCGGAGCTTTCCGGCGCTTGCCCGCTGGTGATTTCTCCTGCGCTCAGCTCCCTGGCGGATCTCCTACGCCGCTCTGCTGGCGGATCTCCGCGCCTCGCTCCGCTAGCGGATCTTCTGCTCTCGCTCCTTTGGTGGATCAACTGCGCTCGTTCCGCTGCCGAGCTTCTGCGCTTCTGCGCTCTATTGGCTTGGCTCCTCGCCAAGAACCATTCTCTGGGGATCAACAGTAGCAGCGATGGCAAGAAAGTCGGTGGTCATAAAATAGCGTATGTCGCATTACAATTGTTAAGTGCTGCTACATCTTCTCAGATTTTTTGTGTCCTTGTTATATATATACTAAATCGGCCGTTCTATAGAGACTATGACGAAAATATGCGTAATTTAATATAGATACTTGGCTATTCGTAATGTAACTCCTAAAGTATACTTGGAGTTGGTGATTCTTCATGTACAGCGTGCTTTGTACATTTCTATATATTGTTTTATGCAAAAATGAATTGTCACATATGAAACTACTTTAGAGTTCTCCTCGAATCTTTGTCTTGTTAGATTTTGCATTCTCCAGCTGACTTATAAATTCTCCTTAATTCTAGGATACCAAAGGAGAGGTGACGCCGGTGTTCACAATTGGGCCTGTAGCGTGACGCAATATACTCGGTTATTCACGTATAGGGAGTAAACTCCTACAAATTACTCGGAGCGTTTTTTCTGATCATCCATGTCCCTTTGATGAAGTTAAAAGAATTTAAATGGTAATCGGTCCTCATCTAGAAGAACTTGTGGTAAAATTGTTGAAACTAAACTTTCCTGGCAATTTGAAAGGGTTGATAGGCCTACTCGGATTACCAAGGGCACGGAAAGACTGTACTTTAACGTTCCCCTAACAGGTTGATCTCATGCTGAACTGGCATTAAATGCAATAGCTGCACTACAATTCCACCACTTTTCGAAAACTGTGTTATGCATTTACATGAGAGCTTTTGGCCTGCTAGAACTTCTATAAACGGCATTGTTGCTGCATTCCCGAAAAGATAAAAATAAACAAGAATGGATAAGATACACTTTCCTTCATTTCCATCTTCCTTCCTACCTCTTCTTTCCTCTCTCTCTCTCTTCTCCAGTTTTTTTTTGTTCTTCAATCTTCTATCGTGTCCATGTAAAAGTATTTTAGCAACTCATCAACAATATTAAAGCTATTCTAGACATTTTTTCATACACTGTAAAAAAAAAAAAATTAGTTTATAAAATATGGAAAAACAACTGGATCGGTACTATAACTATCTGTTTAAAGCAATTGCTGCTACTTTAAATTCTTGTACGGTAAAGATGCCCAAACATTTTTAATTTGGCCCTTAGCGGAATTCCCCGTCTGCGGTTCCTATGACTCTCCTCGATATTCAACCAATCAAAGGAGGCACCAACGGTCGGCACGTCTTTTAACTACCACCAGAGCTGTAGTGACCCTTTTCAGCGTTGTTGGTGGTCGCGCCATGTGGAAAGATAAGTTGTGTCATCAAATAATTGCCATTGCTATAGTGCAGGTTTTCATCGGAAGGTAGTAAATTATAAATGTGTGAATTACAAATTTCTGTATTCTAAGTATTGATTGGGAATATTACTCTTTTTTATCTAGAAACCTCCGCGCTAAGTTAATTTGTTTCACACAGTAACAATTTGTGTTTCAATATTTCCAGAAAGAAGGCCGCCCCCAATTTTTTTCGAACCCGGGTTGGTTTTGCATGATTTGAAAATGCTTTGCATGTAATAGATCTCACCTGAGTGAATAAGCCGAATAACCCGTCTTTATGTAATAATATGATGATTTAGTACTTTCTTTCGTTCACGCCAGAAAGTCAAGCACGGTGGTCTATGGGGTCAATTACGATAGTCTGGCAAGTTTCAAAAATAATATAATAAATAATACCTACATTTATATAGCGCCTTTTCCACGGATACAAACGCTGTTTGCCTATTATTATTACCGCTGCTTCAGTAAAGCGTCACAATCATTTTTGCTTCACCAAGGGCCGGCACCGGCCAAGCGCACATGCCTATTCAGCACTTAGATTGTGTAATACCCGCATAACAGCTTACCCGAGTATCGCTTTGGGTCGCGAGCCATGAGGTAAAGTTGCCTTGCCCAAGTGCACAACACTTGACCACAGCCGGGGCTCGAACCCCACCACCCTTTGGATCATAATTCGGCAGTCATATCCACTGACCACATGTGCACTCAAAACAAGGTTTGCTGTTTTCTCCTTGTTTCCTTGCTTGGTTCCCAAGTAAACCTTCGGAACGTTCTTGGTAGGTGGTCTCCAAGATTCCTGTCAATTTATAAAATCGTAGCTAAAAAAATCTCCTCTGTCCTTAATATCCGTTAACTTTGGAACCAGTCGGATATATTATGATTAGTTTGGTTTTATTCTCTTTTGTTGTGTATCATTTACGGGTGACAAGCTTTAGGAATTATTTTGTTTTATGTACAAGTTTTTGTGTTGTTTTCTGTGTAGCATTGCGGATCAGTGGAAAACAACTTTGGTTGAATCTGATTTTAAACCGTATCGAATAAAGGTCTGAATGAAACATCCTCTCATTATTTTTTACATTGGTTTAATAAATTATTTTATTTTCAAACTATCTGCATGAAAACACATAATTGAATAAAGATTTTATATTTTGACCCACGTCAGATGGTCCCGCCAGAGCGCGCGCGCAGAACTCCGCCATAGCGGAACCCAGCGGAGCGAGCGCAGTTCATCCACAAGCGGAGCGAGCGCATAAGATCCACCAGGCGAAGCCGAGCGCAGAAGATCCCCACCAGCGGAGTCGAGCGCTGAAATCCACCAGTGGCGCGAGCGCAGAAACCTCCCCAGCGGAGCACGCGCAGAACGCCGCCATGGTCGAGCGCAGAACATCCGCCATGCAGCGTGGTTTATTAGTTGTTCAAATGCATATCCCTCTCATTATTTTTCACATTGAAAATGAAATGAAATTTTCCATTATAAATTGGGCTTAGATATAAAATTGTTTATCAAAACAAAACTAGTTACATGAAACATACTTGAGTTCGCCGACCGTGCCCCGGACGTATTACCATCTATCTGTATGTGGCTTTCTCACCTGGCACCCCTGCGAATGTGACGTATAAGCGGTTCTTCTAAAACAACCCAACAGTGTCCTTTTCGGGACTACCATTGTAACCAAAAAGAGAAATGGTTTTGTGTTGATGATATATGATGAAATAAAAATTGTTTAATAAAACAAATGCAAAAAAGTTTTTTCACAACGACACACACTCATATAGGCATTCCCGGGATAGGCATATGGGCCCACACGAACATTCACCCCATACCTCACACGTTCTGTCATTAACAAAAAAATCTTTAGATTTTAAAAACATCCGCCAGCAGAGCGGTGGGGTATGAGTTGTTCAAAATGCAACCTCATTCTCATTCTTTTTTACATTGAAATAAAATCATTTATTTAAATGTTTTTATTATATTTCTTATTTGGTTGATAAGTATTTTGATATTTTGACCAAGCGGATGCCCCGCCAGCAGCGAGCGCAGAAACCAGCTCCGCCAGCGGAACGAGCGCATTTGATCCACCAACGGAGCGAGTCGCAAAAAATCCACCAGCGGAGCAAGTGCAAAAGATCCACCAGCGTAGCGAGCGCAGAACATCACCAGCGGAGCCGCGCAGAACATCCACCAGTCTTAGCGAGCGCAAAGATGCCACCAGCGTAGGCGAGCCCAGAACATCCACCAGCGGAGCGACGGCAGAACAGATCCACCATCTGCTGCGATCGGCATACCCATCCACCAGCGGAGCGAGCGCAAAAGATCCACCAGCGGAGAGAGCGCAAAAGATCCACCATCGGAGCGAGCGCAGAACTACAACCAGCGGAGCGAGCGCAGTTCATCCACAAGCGGAGCGAGCGCATAACATCCGCCAGCGAGTACTCTCTAATACGATATCGTTTTACGTGCTCGAGCGGCAGATACTCCACCTGTGGAGCTCGAGCGCAGGATTTTTACCTCACTATATATACGGATGTGTTTCCTCTGCGTTCTAGCGCAAACACTGATCACTCCTCCGACGGATTTTCCTTTTCTGCTCTCGAGTCGGCAAACACTTGTCCGCCACTGATTTTTCTGCGCTCGGCGCATGATTTTTTTTCGATCAATATATAGTGAGGAGTTCTTCCTGCCGCTCGACGGGCAACACTACTCCGCCTATGGATTTTTCTGCGCTCCGAGCTCAGGATTTTTTCCCTCACAATATAGTGACGGACGTGTTCCCCTCCCTGCGCTCGAGCGCAGATACCTCACTTTCCGCATATGGATTTTCTGCGCTCGAGCTCAGATTTTTTCCATCACTATAATAGTGACGGAGGTGTTTCCGGCGCTCGAGCGCAGATACTCCGCCTATGTATTTTCTGCGCTCATAGGCGCGGAAGTTTTTTCCCTCACTATATAGTGACGGACTTGTTTCCGCTCTCGCGCGCGATATTCCGCCTATGGATTTTCTTCGCGGTCTCGGGCGGCAGGTTTTTTCCCCCTCCTATAAGTGACGAACGTGTTCCTGCCTGCGGCTCCGCCGACGGATTTTTCTGCGCTCGAGCGGGCAGATACTCAACTCCACTATTAATTGGATGTTCTGCGTAGGGCGCAGAAGCTCCGTAGTGGATCACTTACTAACTCTGATAACTCCTTAGCGCAGTGGAGATTTGCCAAGGTCGGGTAAGCTCAAATTACTTTCTGACCGTGATTCGAAATGGCCCGTCGCTGTGTGCCAAGACACACGTAAATGGGGGAGCATCCCATGTGTCCCATTTCCTGAGGTGGAGGGTACGCCAATTTGCTTGGTTTCCCCCACACAACCAAACAAAAATGAATAAATCAACATTGGTAATGGGTATTCTATGCTCAGAAAAGATTTGACATAATCTTCCCAGAATAATTGTTTTGAACTGCTAAATACTAAATTGCCAAGTTTCTCTTTGGTCTTTCTGGCCTGGATCCGTTGTCATTTTCCCACACACCCTACTGAGCTTGCTATAAAATACTCTATAAAAAGACATACAACAAGGTTCCCCATAGTAGTAGTAGTAAAACCAAAGTTTTAAATCCGTAAATTGGTTCCCCGTAAACGGGGTGCCCGGATTCACCTCACAACTCCAGCAATGCCATCTGCCCTTGCTCCTTCCTTCCCTCACTTTATTAATGCATCCTCCATCCTCACCCAACCCTCCTACTCTCCTCCTCCACTTGCTTCTTCCATGTCTTCTTTGGACGTCCCCTCCACCTCAAAACCGTCCAGCTTGAACTCAAAAGCCCTTCGTAAAGGGATTAGCAGGCGATAATATGTCGAAGAATTGAACAATGTGAACTTGCAATTTTTTAACTTATAAAATCATGAATTCCATATAACTGCTGAATGTAGCAAGAAACAACCAAATATGAAAAAAATGAAGTATTTTGAGAAATGTGGCATAACCGTCTCTGTTAATAGACATGCAGCGATGGCGTACTCACAATCTCACTAAACAGCTGATTTGTGGTTTACACCATTACAGAATAAGAAAAATACTAATATGTTTGTGTTTGAGGTCAACTGTATTGATCAATGTGCACAATATCGTGCCTTAAAATCTGGGATATTCGCTGGAAAGCTGTTTCGCCTTTTGTCCAACCGGCCATCGCCTCTTCTTCCTTCCAAACCCAGCATCTCTGCATCAAGTCCTCATCCTATCCATTAACGTCACCCCACACATCGCTCTCTTATCATTGCTCTCTCTGTCCTCATAATCCCCATCTCATTTTCGCTCAGACACCAATCTCGCTCCCATACAGCATCACTGATCTCACATAACTCTTATACACATTCCCTCATCCTCAAGGACATCTTCTCAGCCGTCACACAGCACCCGCATCCACCACCCCCCACTAACCCTGTCCCCCTAGTATGTGAACTCCTTCACAGACTCCACTCCATCACACAACTTTTCCTCCTGTTCCACCACCATCCGCCAGCTCCTTTCCTTTCTCGCATCTTCGGCACATAAAATCTCTTGCCAACCTCGAGGTTTCACTCTCTTCATCTTTGTGCATCCCATGGATCCCTTTCTCACACCACACTGAATTTTGCTCCAACCCTTCTTTTTCCCACACATGCCCGGCATTGGTCTACCCGCACCCCCGCCCACCCGCCCCTCCACCCCCCCTGTCTCCCCAAGGTCCACCCCAGACCCCCCCACCCGCAAAGCCGCCTTCCTCTACAAACCTCTGTGCCTCAGTCCCTCCATGTGTCTTGCACAACCAAAATTCAAAGTCAAGCCGTCAGCAAACAACATCTCACTCATTAAAACCTTCTTTTGCACTCTCCATGACTACAATCAATCAACAATTGCAAAATCAATGGCGAAAGCACAGACCTCAATGCACACCCACCTTCACGCAACTCCTCAGACAAATCAGAACCCACTATAACTCTTGTCTTTGCTCCTTCAACAAACTCATCACTGCTCTAAACCAACTACTTTCTGGTATCTCCTCTTCTCATCGCCCCTCCATCACTTTCCTCTGTCCTCGGTAACCTATCAAATGCCTTCTCCAAGTCTACAAAGCACATATACAGCTTCTTCCCTTACTTAGCTCGATATTCCTCTTGCAACCACTCTGCAAAAATGAACACTGCATCAATCGTTCCCTTCCCTGGCATAACACCCAAATTTCCACTTTCATCCACTATCTTCCCATCGCGATTCTCTAGAACCTCTCCCAATTTTCAATTGCATGCTCACAACAACTTCACATCCCCTATATGCACCAGAACCATTGCATCCCCCCGTTCCTCATCAAGTACTTCATCAATCAAAATAGTTCCTGTAGGAGGGTCAAGGTCAAATGTGGTGGTCAAAAATAGGAACAAATGGAGTAAATTGCATAACCTTAGGTAGGAGGATGAAACTTGGTGGGTGTGGTCAACATTCGTGCGAATTTTGGAAGGTCATTTGAGGTCTGCCGGGTCATTCATGCAATAACAGGCTTTATCTGTCTTCTATAGGCTGAGATTTGGTCTTTATTTATAGCATTTTTTGGCAAAGTTGACCCTTTGCCCCCCTTATGACCTTTGACACCCTGTATAAAAAAACCAGCATATACACCGCAAAATGCATTGGTCCAGTGCAAATAAAAAATTCCTGCTTATGTTCTGGAGCTAAAATTCTGAATTATTTAGCTTAAACAGAAGTAACTTGTAAATTACCTTCGACCCCCCAAATAACCACCTTGCATACATTGGCTAACAGGCATTATATCTGATGGTTGTGTCACTCAGCTATGTTTACATTTTGAGATAAAACTTTTGAATGTTTTAAATATTATTGGTTTTTTTGACCAGAAGTGACGCTTTAATGAGCTTTACTCTTATTTCCTGGACACGCCTAATGTAGCAGTGGGTCCGTGGTTCCTCTGAAAAAGTTAGTTGATATCGGCATAATCCTGTAGAAGACGATATTTTTTGTCCCTTGACATAATCTTGGCTTTCAGACCGGAAATGACCCCCCTTAATGACCTTTGACTCCCTTAATTCCTGGAACACCCTATATGAGCATGGTCAGTGTTCCTATGAAAAATTTAGTTATATCGGCTAATCCTGAAGAGGATTTTTTGGCAATTAATTACAACATATTTGATGCCTGTGGCCAGTCAAATGGTCAGATAGGGGTCAAAGTCATATGACTGAATCGGATGACACAGCAGTCAAAGAAAAAAAAAAAAAGAAATTGGGTATAAGTCTGATCATAATCATCAAACCAACTGATGCTAGAACCATTTGCTGCTAAAGAAGAAGAACGCATCCAAAACAGAACAAGACGGCCGGATATCGAGAGCAGGCAAATATCATGCGGTAGCTGCTCCGCATGATATAACAGTCATGACAACAAGACGGCCGATTAGGACTGGTGACGACCCCTTAATGCCCTTAAATTGACCTTTAAACCCCCTAATTAACCAATATGCCACAAATATCATTAATGTATGTTTACGTGTTAACAACATTACGAGGACGTATTGAGTGTCAACTCATCCCAGCATGTCAGAGATTTGACCTTTTCATTCACCCCTATAACGTGACATCTGGGTCACGATGGTCAATTGTATTTGTTCTGCATTTACGATGTCATCAAGATTATTCCTGATACCAATTTCAACTCAATCGAGCTGTTTGTATATTTTTGACCTTGACTTGACGGTCCAACTATCAATAAGCCCTTCCCCCTAATCCATTACTGTTACAATCACTGTCAGCAATAACGTGCTTTATCTGTCTTCTATAGGTTGAAATATAACCAATTGGCTTATTTTTGAAGGTGGTTTTTTTTCGAAATTGACCATTTGACCACCCGTAATGACCTTTGACCCCGATAAAAAAAACCCTCATGGACACCGCAAAAATGAATTGGGTTCCAGTGTAAATAAAAAAATTCTACTATGCTTAGTTCTTGGAATAAAAATTCTTGAAGTTATTTTAGCCTAAAAACCCGGAGAGACCCTTGTAAATGACTTTGACCCCCCCATACAAAAAACCTGGCCTACAGTGGCTAAAATACATGCATATCTGAAAGTTATGTCACTCTACTATGTTTGGATCTTGAGATAACAAAAAATATTTTAATATTTTTGGTTGGGACCGGAGTGAACCCCCCTTAATGACCTTTGATCCCAAAACAGTGGACAACCCCAAACACCCTGGTCGGTAACAATGCATGTGCGTCAACGACGTCACTCTGCTGTATAATTTGTAAGGACAGCGTTGTTTTTTTATAATTTTTCACATTTTTTGGCCAGAAATGACACCCTTAATGACCTTTTGACTCTTATCCCTGAACACCCTATATGATTCAGGCAATGGTTCCTTGAACAAGTTTGTTATATCGGCGTATCCCGTATAAGATTTTTGACCAATTACATATTTGATTCCCTGTGGCCAGGTCAAGGTCACACACGGGTCAAAGCATTGACAAATGTTTTGGGCTGCGCCAGGGTCCTTTTGCTGTAAGCCTGGTCAGAATATGTCAAAAAACCCATGACGGAGTAAATTCAAAAGAAGAATTGTTGTCCAAAGCAGGAAAGACCGCATCAAAACAGAACAAACGGCTGAAACTGCCGTTTGATATTTAGTAAAATATAAACAATAGGTTTCTATGGTACTTGGCATTGCCGGCAATACCCCCACTGCGATATTTTGAATGCTCCAAACATTTTGCAATTTTTTACTTCAATTTGATTCTACACACAATTTTAACCTTAAAACTGTTTTGTTTCATTGTTTAGAGCACCTTCACTTTTTACACTTTGGCAGTAAAACCTAGGTCGAATCTGAGACCATGTCATATTGGGCCAACATTTAAAGATTGGGCAGTTTTTTTGTTTTTTACTAAGAGCAAATGTAAGGCTTGACTTTTGGGGCAACCAACATTTTGTAGGTCGAGTGCAAAGTGCAGGGTTAAGAAAAGCATGAAGTACAGCTTTATTAGAACTTCCTTTATACAGGGCATTTTGTGATCCACAACCTTGCTCCCCTACTTTAAGCAAAAAAAGTTTAAATTTTTTTATCATCTGACCATTATCCTAAGTAAAACATGTGTACCTAATCTTGGGTGCAAATTTGGTCGTACTCTATGAATTTTGTATTTTCTGTCCAATCATTGGACACCATGCAATTGCTCATCACAAAACTGCAAGATCAGAGTCAACAAGCTTTGCGACAGGATATCTAATAACGACTGCATAAAACAGAACGTGCTGGAATCTCAAAAGCACTTTTAAATTCAATTCGAGGAAACAGAACCAAGCTTGGTATAAATCAAGTGAAAATCATTGCAATGTGGTGTCAAAGAAGCGACATAGTATACATAGTAATAAACATAATAATAATTCGATTTATAACTGCCCACATTCACCCTACGGGGTGGGGTGCTCAAGGGCGCGATTGCCAATTAATATTCCCTGCTGTGCTATCAGGAAATTGCACAATCATTTCGCTTCATCTGGTGGCTGCTGGCTAAGCCACAACTCTATTAGCACTTAGATTACAATATCACCCATAACAGCTACCGATTACGCTTGGTAACAAAGCAATTGAGACTAGGTATCTGCCCAGAGAAAGTGAACCACAATGGGGCTCGAACTCACAATTAACATGGTTCAAGGATCATGAGTACTGCACCTTTCCCCTAGACCACACATGCTCTCGCTTAAAAATTTAACCTAAGGGTTGTCAGTGGACATGCCAATCAAATCAGTGTGTAATTTTTGCCAGTGGTTTTGGAAATTTCAGCAGTAACAACTTTTGATTGGATAATTGCCCAACTGAAATGCTTCAAAAAGTAAAGAGAACATGAGGAGATTTCCAGAAGAGAGCGCCCCCCAATTTTTGTCGAACCCGGGTTTTTTTGCTATTTGGAATGTTTCCAATTGTATTAGATCACACATGAAGTGAATAAGCCGAATATGTCGTCTTTATGTAATAATATGATGATTAAGTACTTTCTGTCGTGACACGACAAAGTCAAAGCACGGGGTTCTAGGGGGACAATTACGATAGTCAAGCGTTCAAAACTAAGGTTTTGCTTTTTTTTGTACGTGTTTGTACAATAAAACCTTCGGAACGTTCGTGCTAGGTGGTCTACATCGATCTGTGCAATTTGAGAGACATTCGTATCCTAAAAAAAATCTCTCCTGTCACCTTTAACATCTTATTAGCGATTTTACACAGCATAACATCACACGGAGACATATGGCCAACAGTTGAACTATTCAAAATCATGAACATTGGTAGATTTTGTATAGGTTATAACACTTAAAAGTCATTGGCTTTTGAAATGCTTCCCATCAATGTGAAGCCATCTCAAAAGCCAGTGAAGGCTAGGCTTGTTAGCCCAAGGATTATTCGTTCTTCTAGTATTGTGTTTGTTGAGATGGTTTCCCAATAAATGTAAGCAGTCATTGGGAGCCATTTAAAAAGCCCAGTGAAGTCTAGGCTTGTTTAGACTCAATGTATTTTTCTGTTGATTCTGAATATGACAATAAAACATAAGTGGAATTCTTGAGAAAAGGTTTGATGCTCAGCATACTTAGTATGCAGAGCTATTGTTATGGCAATGTGTTGCCTCTATCTATCTCTCTCTGTCTGTTCACACTTGCCATAATGCGTCTTGTGCCAAACGCTTGGGCCGATATCAGCGAAAAATCGGTCAGAATAATAATTGACCCAAGGCCCATGGGGGTGTTCACAGATTGGGTCAAAGTCACGTGGCCGATTAAAGGGGCGTTCTTTGAAAATCTATAAATCCTTGTGCCACAAATTAATGTTATAATCCTAGACTTGGTTAGAAGAAACCGCTAACCAAGGTCATATGGTGTGTTCACAGATTTGGGTCAAAAGGGTACATGAGCCATTAAAGGGGCATTCTTGAAAATCTATAAATTCCTTCTGTGCCACAAATCAATTGTATAATCACTAGACTGGTCGATGAACTGCTGACCCAAGGTCCATATGGGTGTTCAACAGATATGGGTCAAAGGTCATGTGGGCGAATTAAAGGGGGCATTCTTTGACAATCTATAAAATTTCTTCTGTGCCAACAAATCAATTTTTCTCATCAACTAGAACTTGGTCAGAAGAACTGTTGACCCCAAGTCCCATGGGGTGTTCACAGATTTGGGTAGACAAAGGTCACATGAGCCAATTAAAGGGGCAGTTTTTTGAAAATCTATAAATTCCTTCTTGTGCCACCAAATCAATTGCTATATAACCAAATGTGCTCAAAAGAACCACTGAACAAAGGCCATATTCGGGGTGTTCACAGATTGGGTGAAAGGTCATGTGGGCCGATTAAAGGGGGCATTCCTTGATGATCTGAGACTGCGGGCATACTACTACATAGTAGGCCCTGAGTCTCAAGATCATCGGGGGAAATCATTTCTCACCATCTCCCTCATGGAGCAGTCTATATTTGTCTACTATAAATGCCAAACCAGGGGTGCTACTCCTAAACGTCATTTAGTTCATATGTGGACTTTTCACGAATTAATATCGCCACAATGGAAAATGTTGTGACCCCGGGTGGTGTCAAAGAAAGAGAGGAAATAAAAAAATACTATAAATGTTAAAAACCGGGATGCTACGCATAATGTCTGTTACTTATCCTCATGTGGGGGATTCAAGATTAAAAGTCGGAACTCGAGATTTCGAAATATACCTTTTTTGTGTAATAATGAAAAATAGTCAATTAGGAACTAAGATTGTAACCTAAAATACACATTCAAATTTGAGATGAATCGGATTTTTCGTTTGATGCATGTAAACATTATGTGTAGTATTATGTCCCATAGGATTACTGTGTTAACAACAAATTCCGATCCGGAATTTATAACAAAAGTTGTGATTTTCTATATGAAGAATTCGTTTAAGCTTAGCAATTTCACACAGTGGATAGTATAGGAACGCGTTATTACATGCAAAAAACACGAGTTTTTAGGAAATGAGGGCGCCCTCCTCAGGAAATCTCTGAGTCGCCTTTAATATTCTCCAAAATGGAAAATCAAGAAATAAAGAAAAATACTCTAAATGTAAAAAACCGGGGTGATACTCTTAAACGTCACTTACTTATGCTCATGTGGGGGACTTTTCACGATTCATGTCCCCACAATGGAAAGTTGTGACCCCTGGGATGTGGTCAAATTAAAGAGCAGCAAATAAAGAATACTATAAATGTAAAATGGGGTGCTACTCCTAAATGTCTCTACTTATGCTCATGTGGGGGACTTTTCAAGATAGAATATTTCTACACAATAGAAAATGTGTGCCACAGGGTGGTGTGCCCATAATAATAACCTGCTTAGCTACAGCACCATTGTGCTCTTGTTTAGTGATGATAGTCGCCTGCGCTCCTAAAGGATTAATACCAAGGATTTCTTTTTTCACATATTTGTGTTCAGAGAATAAAATATGTCCGTGCCATGTTTCTATGAAATATGCTTGAGAGAGAATATTTTCTATAAGCCCTTGGTTAATATCACATTTAATTATGCTTGTGCAAACATCCCAGTTCCCCTCTCAACCACCTGGTCACACTATGCCCGGTATATTTTACGTATTAAAATTCCAAAGGAAGGCGATTTGTCCCTGGGCCATTTTCAGGATTGTTTGTAATGTTAGTGCACCGTCAGTGATTCAGGTGAAGATTTTAAAACCGGTTTCAAATGATCTTAAAGTCCAAAAAATATTTTTTAGTTTAAAGTTCCTTGACATTATGGCACAGTTCCAGGGTGTTTCCATAATTTGGCCCCTCTGACCCAATTTTTTTCTTTTTCTGACACACATAAATCGGAATCCTTAAGGATAATCATGTCACCTTATGGAAATGCCCCCAAATGCCACTAATACTTGTTGGACAAGTCTGACCAGCATGCACTGCTATGTTTTGTAACCTTTTCTACATGTCGGCCATCGTTGATACTGAGCTAGAATTGAATGAAGGCATCTGTGTAGATATTTCCATGGAATTTGCCGTAGAAAGTGCCCACATAATATGATTCGTTGCCCATCAAATGGATCCAAAAAATCACAGGCTTATATTATTCCGGGCTAGAATTTCGCGAGAATCGATTCTTCTGTGCGCGCAGATTCTTGCAAACTAATTTGCGTGAATCCATGTTGATCTCGTAAACTTTAGAACTTAACAGAGTATGAGTAGCTGGGTGATTCCTCCTGCAAAAATTTTGTGTTTGGAATCAAGACTGATTCTCGCACACACGACGAAATTCTACCCCTGTATTATAGCATGGGGAATTCAAACTCTGCTGTATAACCTGGCCCTGTACTTTGTTTTGACCACTTGCTGGGCAACGAATCCATTACATGGCATTTTCTCTACGCGAATTAGTTGTGTAAAGATTTACGGAAAGACAATGCGTGTACAGATTAAAGTTGCTTTTAATCGGTGAAATCTCATGCATATTACATGGAAGAACCACCACCGTAACCAGCAGCCCAGTAGAAGTCTTCCCACCCAAATGAGATGGGAAAATGGGGAGATACTTTTACTTTTCAACTCTTTGTGCCCACACTTCTGATTATCTTTTTAAGCCATGTATTTTAATAAAATAAAAATACACAGACAACTACATTGTATTACAAAGATTTATCACGGCTGTAGAAGTACTCAAGTATCACCACTAAACTTAGATTCTTTTTTGTCGCTGCCTTTGTAATCACATTTGGGCCCGGCCGCAATATTATGACCTTGGTGAGGGAAATAGCTTTCTCATGATAGATTTTACCAATTAAAATTATAAATTAGGACGAATGAGACTTCACCTTGTAATTTCCATGCTTCTTGGCCGAGTGATAGCATGAGATTTTATGAGAAAAACTAACATTTTAAAGCAATAACCCCATACACATTTTTTGAAGAGCACTACAATTTACAACATTTTGAGATTTTTTGCCACAATGGCCACAGGAATTGGCTATAATTACTCGATTCGCGTGTTATAGGAGATGGGGAAAGGAAAAGTTTTGGGTCATGTCCAATGGGTGAAATCAGGGAAGAAGCATTTTAATCTTCCAAGAAGTCGCTTGGCTGCCTAACAATAGAAGTGATTTGAAACGAAAGGGGACAAGTCACAAAAAACTAATTTTGTTTACTGTACAATTCTGAATTGAACTTGTAAGTTTCAATACAGGGGTCGATTTATTAAATTCATTCAAGCACTTCACTGTAAAGACGGTTTTTATAGGAAATAAACGTTTTTCTGTGGTCAATGGGAAATCGCCTATCTTATATAACGTGTTTAAAAGTGTAAAGAAATTTGATTGCAAAGTGTTTACACCCTGTCCGACCGGGGGGGTGTTTAACCCCCCGCCCAACGGATTGATTCCCTGTCGCACAAAAAAAGTAACGGAATATGATTATAAGGCTTTTTTTAATTTTAATTTCACCCTTTGCGGTCATTTAAGCGAAACAAAAAAAAATGGAAGGGTTACACCTTCAGGAAGGTCAGGGTGTCCCTTCAAAGTCGGAAGGTGTGTGTTGGGGGGGGGGGTTGCCGCCTCTATACTTACTGTGTAAAATGCCCAAAAAATGGTACTTTTGTTACGTATCATCTACTGTAAGCTAATTACTGACAATTATTTTATTTTTTAGAGTAAATGACAGGTATGCTTACAACATTCATTGCAAATAAATACCAATTTTGCTTGCATGATGGCCGGAAAATGGTCGAAAAACCCTTGATGTTGGAGATTTGCTTTCAAATAACGTTATAAATAAGCTCTCAGCTATGACGTCATACTGTTAAAACCCATGATAAATTCAAATATTAAAAAAAGAAAAAACCTAAAAAATTAAAAAAAAACAAAAAAGATGATGTTTGTCCCTTAATTACGAAAAATCAGGGGTAGTCCCCCGGTAGTGTGAAGTAGTAGGGAAAAAAAAACTTGGTGGACGAGGGTAAGAATATGGCATTATAATTATGGAATTAACAAGTATGATATTTGAAAATTGAGCATGGAAAAATAATTTAATTCCTCAACACATTTTAACAGTATGGTACTATCCGACCGCTACTATCCGAAGCCACGGTCAGTTTAAATAAAGAATTCTGGTCGGATTTGAGTTGGGTTTGAGGTTTTTATGGGTTGAGGCCAAGGTTTGCACTTCCAAAATACTTTTAATCCCATCGGGCTTCAGCTATTAAGAACAACGTTGTACCATCTATGAGTGGCTATTGACCATTGTATTTGTCGGTTATTAGTTTTAGGAAAGTATGAAAAGTAATGATGTGATTGAGGCCCGTCATTACAGCTTGGACAGCGCAAAAAACATGTTACCATATTTAGGATTAAATAGCGCACCTGCCTTACAGGTGGTATTTCACATTTTAAAGTACAATACTGTTCACCAGTGACCCGTAGGTCTTGACCACTGCAACGTCGTGTTAACCGTAGAGCGAACAGTATTAAGAGCGCACGGGACTAGGAGTGATGCAAAGTTTAATTACTGTTCGCCCCTCACAAACAATTCTAACCCGTAAAAAAGTACAGGGTGTTCCCTATATCAGAGCGAATCGAGTAGAATATATACCTATGGGATGGTTAGCTGAAAAATGTCTGTTGCAAACAAGGAATTTTGAATTAGAACAATTAATATCGGAGATCTATCCGAAATAATTCAAACGCTGTTGGAAAAATTTGAAATAGCCGGGAGGAGGAACAAATCGCGCCATTTATATGATCTTTGCTTTTTTTTTTTTTTTTTTTTTTTTTCATTCCAGTATGGTTCAGGCAACGTAAGTTACAGTCATTTATTTGGGGTGGCACATGCATCATGAGGAACATAAACTTAGCATTTTCAGCTATGTTATCTAAAACTTGTACAATATGGGATCCCATTTTTAATTCACAAAATTTTGTGATGAATACGCTTTCAGCATTCTCGTTTGCAGGTATAGTTCCTAGACATTACCAACACAAAAACTGTGCAAAAATATCAAAATTTTGAACAAATGGGGGGCACTCTTAAAAAATTGTGCTGTTATTGCCTTAAACCAAGTCCAAAAGGAAGAGGGATTTGCAATGGCCATTTTAAGCGCGATGAAATTGAAAGCACGTCATTACGATTCGGTTTAAAGATTTCAAAACCAGTTATCAAAATGATCTGAAAAGTCAAAAACAATATTGGTGGTATTCTCAAAGGGAGCTCTAACTTTGACCTGGGTTTAAACCAGGGGTTCAGTCCTACATGAGTGGAAATTTTTCCTTTCAAAATACTGTTTGTTTAAAGTTAAATGGAATGGGTGAGAAAATTTCCTCACGTATGGGCCATTCTGGCCCACTCAGGGAATTTTTCACTGTTACAGCCCAATTTTTATCCCCCTGGCTTGAAAAGCAGAAGGGGGGGGGATTATGCTATCAGTCAAGGTGTCGGCGGCGGCGGTGGCGTCCAACACAATCTGTGAACCGATACCTGAGACCCATAAAGGTTATGGTGATGAACTGGTGGGGTGGGATAGGACTGCAATGCCCTTCATCTGATTAGATTATGGGCGGGGCATCTGCTAATTAGGTACCTAGTTTGCATAAATAATGAGTTAAATTTGGGGTATTTTTGCCCAAAACGCTTTGTGAACAAACTATCTGAAGATCCATAAGTCCGATTGTGATGAAATTGGTGGAGAGGTGGGGAATCATGTACTCTCGCGCTGATTAGGTTAAGGTGGTTGTCCAGGGGGTTGTCGGGTCTTAAGGGGGCGGGTCAAGGTTTAAGGGGCGGTGTTGGCTTTAAGGGGGGTTGTCCGGGTTAAGGGGGTTGTGGGCTTAAGGGGGGTTGTTGTGGTTTAAGGGGGGTTGTCCGGGGTTTAAGGGGGGTTGTCGGGGGCTTGTCCGGGTTTAAAGGGGTTGTCCGGGGGGGGGGGGTTTTTTTAAAGGGGGGTTTTCTGGCTTAAGGGGGGGATTGTTGTGGTTTAAGGGGGTTGCACAAGTTTAAGGGGGGTTGTCCAGGTTTTTAAGGGGGGTTGTTGGGGTTTAAGGGCGATTTTTTTTGGGTTTAAGGGGGGGTTTTGGGTTTAAGGGGGGTTTTGGGTTTAATGGGGTTTTGGGCACATAATAAACGTAGGGCATGCGCAAACGTGCGACATGCACGCGCATTGGCGTATGCATGGCGGCGGACGTTGCACATTGACCGGAGACGTGCGTACATTGTCCGGGTTTAGGGGGGGGGGGTGCCTGGGCTTAAGGGGGGCTGTTGTGGTTAAGGTGGGTTGCACGAGTTTAAGGGGGGTTGTCCAGGTTAAGGGGGGTTTTGGGTTTAGGCGGTTTTGTGGCACATATACGCGTATGCTATGCGCACACGGTGCGCACTGAATTGGCCGCGGACGTGCAAGGGTAATGACATTGCAGCTGATTATTTAAAAATTTGTAAACCGCTCCTGACAGGGGGATTTAGCGGTTGAGGAATCGCGACGTGTATTTTTAGAGTATGTTGCAAGGCAAAAAGGTCCACTCATATGTCAGGATATCATGGTTTAAACCCGGGACTAAAGTTGTTCCCTTTCAGGAATACCATCATTATTTTTCACTTCAAAGTTCCTTGAAATTATTCAAAAAACACATTGTGTGATAAATCATTATAACTGAGCTGTGAGTCCTTTCCAATGTTGACTGAAATATAGGCATTTTATTCTGAGAGTGAAATTGCCCAAAATACCATTTTAGCACCATAAAAGAGAAAAGGACTCGACAGTTGACCCCAGGTCACCCCTGTCGGACCATGATTCTTCCCCAATTCCGTTTTGGACCATAGCCCA
>JAMKCH010058200.1:0-14012 GCA_023653785.1 Ophioderma brevispina | reverse complement strand
TGTGATGGGGTCATAATTGACTTTTATTGACCTCTCATCAAGTACTACAGGATGGTTAACAGATTTTCTATTTGACCTTGTTTTAAAATTTTACAACACATTAAAGGTCACTTGACCTTAGTGATCCCAGATGACCCTTGATCAAAATGTCATTAAGTACAGTCTCTCGGTGGAGTATGTCAAGCTGCACCACATACATTAGTCACGTGGGATCATACTATGTAATCTGTAAACGAGTAGTGATTTGAAGTGTCGGAAGCAGAAATCAAAACGAATACAAGTAAAAAAATCGGTCGCGCTTTTAAACGGTAGCTAGCTATTAGAGCGCAAACGGCACGGAACTCAATCAAACACCCCAATGCGGGCAAACAGTTTCTAGCGACCATGAAGTGCTTACGCCTTGAATTAGATCGTGTTTGTGTGTGTGTGAGGGGGGGGGGAGGCGGGCGGGGAGGACATGAAAGGGGGGGGGGGGAGGCACGACTCGCAAATAGTCAGGGCCAAAAGCGGGATTACTAATATCCTTTTAAAACAACAATGCCAAAACATGTTTTATTCGATATCTTGTTCGCACTATATTGGAATTAGAAGTAAAAATTGGGTCAATGAAAGCTGGATTTCTGCATTGAACAATAAGGAAAAGCGGCAAAATTGGTTATTTTCTCAAACACAAATCGTACGATAGACAGCGCCACCTATATCAGTACGCCGGTCTAGCAGACGACGTAATGCTGATATTCTGTGTTATAGTATAGGCGGTTCAATATTGAAATTGCAATAGTAGATAGAATGGATTTTGAGGCCATTTCGCGTTGATGGAACGGGCTGGTTTTGTTACTCAATCACGTCTGATGTCTTTTGCACATGCAATTTGATTTTGGATGAAAATATGGCATTTTGAAGAAATCATGGTTCGGATGATGGGGTCATGATTGACATTTATTGACCTCTCATTTCAAGTATACAGGATGGGTTAAAAAGATTTTCTATGTGGACCTTGTTTTAAAATTTTACACACAGGGAAAGGGGTTTGACCTTAGGCCCCAGATGACCTTTGATCAAAATGTCATAAGTACCTTTTGTGGGGGATGTCAAGCTGCACCACATACATGAGTCACGTGATCATACTAGAATTTGTAAAAGGAGTAGTGATTTGAAGTGTAACGTAATTTGATTGGATTTTGACCTTTGACCCCTAAAACATGGGTTCATGTGATGGGGTCATAATGACTTTTATTGGACTCCATCAGTACTACAGATGAGTAAAAGATTTTTCTATTGACCTTGTTTTAAATTTACACACAGTAAGGTCATTGACCTAGTGATCCAGATGACCCTTGATCAAAAAGTCATTAAGTAACTTTGGTGGAGGATGTCAAGCTGCCACCACATACATGAGTCACGTGATCATACTATGTAAGTGTTAAAAGAAGTAGTGATTGAAGTGTCGGAAGGAGATCAAAACGGATACAGAATAAAATCAGGTTCGCGCTTAACCGCCAGCTAGCTATATTGAGCGCACACCGGCCACCGGGAACTCAATCACACACATGCGGCAACCTGTTTCTAGCGACCATGAAGTGCTTACTGCTTGAATTTATCGTGTTTGGTTTGTGTGTGTGAGGGGGGGGGGAGGACCTAAATGGGGGGGGGGGAGGAAGTAGCGTAAATAGTTCAGGCAAAAATCGTGGCTGGGATACTTAATTACTCCTTTTAAAAGACACAATGCCAACATGTTTTATTCGAGATCTTGGGACTTTTGGACTTAGGAAGTAAAATTGGTGTCAAATGAAGCTGTGAATGTCGCATACATAATATAGGAAAGGAACAAGCGGCAAAATGGTTATTTTCTCAAACACAAATCGTACGATAGACCGCGCCCCCTATATCAGTACGCCGTCTAGCAGACGACGTAACGTACGTAATGCATGATATTCTCGTGTGATTAGTAAGAGGCGGTTTCAATATTGAAAATTGCAATAGTAGAATGGATGTTGAGGCCATTTCGCGTTGATGGAACGGGATGGTTTTGTTACTCAATCACGTCTGATGTCTTTTGCACATGCAATATTTGATTTGGCTGAAAAATTGCATTTTGAAGAAAAGAAAGAAAGCATGGGTGTCGGATGATGGGGTCATGATGACATTTATTGATCCTCTCATCAAGTACTCCGGTGTTTTTAGGATAAAAAGATTGTCTATGTGACCTTGTTTTAAATTTTACACACTAGTAAAGGAGTTTGACCTAGTTGACCCCAGAGACCTTTGATCAAAATGTCATTACGTAACTTTGGTGGGGATGTCAAGCTGGCACCACTATGAGCAGCTTGATCATACTATGTAATTTGAAAAAGGAGTAGGTAGTGATTTGGAAGTGTAACGTAATTTGATGTTGTTGCCTTTGACCCTAACCATGGGCATGGGATGGGGTCATAATTGACTTTTAATGACGCTCTCAACAAGTAACTACAGATGGTCTAAACAGATTTATCTATTTGACCTTGGTTTTAATTTACACCAAAAGGTCATTGGACCTTAGTGATCCCCAGAATGACCCTTGATACAAAATGTCCATTAAGTACCTTCTGTGGAGGTTTCAAGCTGCACCACCTACATGAGTCACGTGATCATACTATGTAATCTGTAAAAGGAGTAAGTGATTTGAAGTGTCGGAAGGATATCAAAACGAATACAATATAAAATCAGGTTCGCGCTAACCGGTAGCTAGCTTATAGAGCGCAACACTGACCGGACTCAATCAAACAAATGCGGCAACGGTTTCTAGCGAACGACCCATGGTGCTTACTTACTGCCTTGATTATATCGTGTGTGTGTGTGTGAGGGTGGGGGGGGAGACCTAAATGGGGGGGGTGGAGGAACGAGCTAAATAGTTTTCAGGCAACAATCGTGGGATACTAATTACTTACTCCTTTTTAAAAACACAAATTGCCAACATTTTTATTTATTCGATATCTTGTCGACCTATTTGGACTTAGGAATAAATTGGTGCAATGAAATCTGTGAATTTCTGCATTGACATAATATAGGAAAAGCGGCCCAAAATGGTTATTTTTTTTCTCAAACACAAATCGTACGATAGACCGCGCAACCTATATCCATTACGACGCGGTCTAGCAGACGACGTAATGCATTATATTCTGTGGTTATAGTATAGGCGTTCAATATTGAATTTGGGCAATAGTAGAATGGATTTTGAGGCTATTTCGCGTTGATGGAACCGGCTGGTTTTGTTACCAATCCCGTCTGATGTCTTTTGGACATGCAAATTTAATTTTGGCTGAAATATTGCTTTTGAAGAAATCATGGGGATCGGGGATGATTGGGGTCATGATTGACATTTATTGACCACTCATCATTACTACCTGGAGGGAATAAAAAGATTTTCTATGTTACCTTGTTTTAAATTTTACACACGTACAGGATGACCTTAGTGACCCCAGATGACCTTTGATCAAAATTCATTAAGTACTTTTGTGTGGGGGAATGTCAAGCTGCACCACAAACATGAGTCACGTGATCATACTAATGTAATTTGTAAAGGAGTAGTGATTTGGAAGTGTAACGTAATTTGAGGTATTTTTGACCTTTGCCCCCTAAACCATGGGTCATGTGATGGGGTCATAAGTGACTTTTATTGACCTCTCATCAAGTCACTACAGGATGAGTTAAACAGATTTTCTATTTGACCTTGTTTTAAATTTTACACACAGTAAAGGTCCATGACCTTAGTGATCCCAATGACCCCCTTGAATCAAAATGTCAATTAAGTAACTTCTGTGGAGGATGCAAGCTGCACCACCTACATGAGTCCACGTGATCATACTATGTAATCTGTAAAAGAGTAGTGATTTGAAGTGTCGGAAGGAGATCAAAACGAATACAGATAAAAATCAGGTTCGCGCTTAACAGGTAGCTAGCTATATAGAGCGCAACCGGCACCGGACTCAATCAACAAATGCGGCAACATTTTCTAGGCGCGACCATTAAGTGCCTTACTGCTGGAATTATACGTGGTGTTGTGTGTGTGGTGAGGGGGGGGGGGAGGACCTAATTGGGGGGGGGAGAACGCGCTAAATAGTTCAAGAGGCAAAATCCGTGGATACATTAATTACTTTACGTCCTTTTTAAAACATCAACTGCCAACATGTTTTATTCGATATCTTGTCGACTATTTGGACTTTTGGTAAAAGTGGGTTAAAATGAAAGCTGTGAATTTCTTCATTGACATACTATAGGAAAAGCGGCAAATTGGGTTATTTTTCTCAAACACCAAATCGTACGATAAGACCGCGCCACCTATATCAGTAAACGCGGTCTAGCATACGACGTAATGCATGATTTCTGTGTTATAGTACGGCGGTTCAATTTGG
The DNA here is from genome assembly GCA_023653785.1 of Ophioderma brevispina. Taxonomy (NCBI): domain Eukaryota; kingdom Metazoa; phylum Echinodermata; class Ophiuroidea; order Amphilepidida; family Ophiodermatidae; genus Ophioderma; species Ophioderma brevispina. Next base: position 9,621 of record JAMKCH010058200.1, on the reverse strand, counting down.
AAATTTTTGGGCATAGTAAGAATGGATTTTAAGGCCATTTCGCGTTGATGTAACGGGCTGGTTTTGTTACTCAATCACGTCTGCTGTACTTTTGTTGCACATGCAAATTTGATTTTTGGCTGAAATAATTGCATTTTAAAAATCAATGGTCAGGTGATGGGGCCATGATTGACATTTATTGACCTCATCATCAAGTACTACAGGATGGGAATAAAAAAGATTTTCTATGTGACCTTGTTTTAAAATTTACATATTTTTTGGGGGGGATTTTATTTTAGTGACCCCAGATGACCATTTGATTCAAACATTTCCATTAAGAACTTTTGTGGGGGATGCCAAGCTGCACCACATACAATTCACGTGATCATACTATTTAATTGTAAAAGGAGTAGTGATTTGAAGTGTAACGTCAATTTGTATGTTAATTTTTGACTTTGACCCCTAACCCATGGTGCTGGTGATGGAGTCATAATTGACTTTTATTGACTCCTCATCAAGTACTACAGGATGGAGTTAAAGCAGATTTTCTCTTTGACCTTGTTTTAAATTTTACAAACACAGTAAAGGTCATTGACCTTGTGATCCCAATGACCCTTGATCAAATTCCTTAAGTAATTCTGTTGAGTATGTCAAGCTGCACCACATACCTGAGTCCCTTGATCTCCTATGTAATCTTTAAAAGGAGTCTTGATTTGAAGTTCGGAAGGAGATCAAAACGACTACAAGTAATAAAATCAGGGTCGCGCTTAACCGGTAGCTAGCTATATAGAGCGCAACCGGCACCGGACTCATCAACAAATGCTGCACCATTTTCCTAGCGACCAGGAAGTTCTACTAACTTCTTGAATTATATCGTGTTTGTGTGTGTGTAGGGGGGGAGGGGGGAGGACCTAAATGGGGGGGGGGGGGAGGAACGAGCTAATAGTTCATGTAAGCACAAATCGTGGGATACTAATTACTCCCTTTTAAAAACACAATGCCAACATGTTTTCATTTAAATTCGATATCTTGTCGACTATTGGACTTAGGAAGTAAATGGTGGTCAAATAAAGCTTTTGATTTCTGCATTGACATATATAGGAAAAGCGGCAACTTGGTTATTTTTCTCAAACACAAATCGTACGATAGACCGCGCCCCCTATATCAGTAAACGCGGTCTATCAGACGACGTAATGGCATGATATTCTGTGTTATAGTATAGGCGGTTCTATATTGAAATTTGGCAATAGTAAATGGATTTGAGGCCATTTCGCTTAGATAGGAACGGGCTGGTTTTGTTACTCAATCACGTCTGATGTCTTTTGCACATATTTTAAAAAGCAATTATTTTAAAAATATTGCATTTTGAAGAAATCATGGGTCGGATGATGGGGTCATAATTGATTGACATTTATTGACCTCTCATCAGTACTACAGGAGGGATAAAAGATTTTCTATGTGACCTTGTTTTAAATTTTACACACAGTAAGAGTTTGACCTTAGTGCCCAGATGACCTTTGATCAAAAGTCATTAAGTAACTTTGTGGGGGATGTCAAGCTGCACCACATACATGAGTCACGTGATCATACTATGTCAATTTGTAAGGAGTAGTGATTTGAAGTGTAACGTATTTTGATGTATTTGACCTTTGACCACCTAAACCATGGTCATGTGATGGTGTCATAATTGACTTTTAATGACCTCTCCTCAAGTACTACAGGATGAGTTAAACGAATTTTCTATTTGACCTTGTTTTAAATTTTACACCCAGTAAAGGTCCATTGACCTTAGTGATCCCAGATGACCCTTAATCAAAATGTCCATTAAGTAAACTTCTGTGGAGGATGTCAAGCTGCCCCATACATGAGTCACGTGATCATACTATGTAATCTGTAAAAGGAGTAGTGATTTGAGTGTCGAGGAGATCAAAACGAATACAAGTAATAAAATCAGGGTCGCGCTTAACCGGTAGCTAGCTATATAGAGCAAACGCCACCGGACTCCATCAACAAATGCGGCAACCGTTTCTAGCGACCATGAAAGTGCTTCCTGCTTGAATTATCTCGTGTTTGTGTGATGTGTGAGGGGGGGGGGGGGGGGAGGACCTAAATATGGGGGGGGGGGAGGAACGAGCTAAATAGTTCGGCAAAAATCGTGGGATACTAATTACTTCTACTCCTTTTTAAAACACAATGGCCAACAATGTTTATTCGATATCTTGTCGACTATTTGGACTTCGGAAGTAAAATTGGTGTCAAAAATGAAAATCCCGAACAACGCAATTTCTGCTTGACTATAAGTAAAAGCGGCAAAATTGGTTATTTTTCTCAAACACAAATCGTAAAACTATAGACCCAGACCGCGCCACCTATAGCAGTACGCGGCGTCTAGCAGACGACGTAATGCATCGATATTCTGGTGTTATATATAGGCCTGGTTCAATAATGGAAATTTGGCAATAGTAGAATGGATTTTGAGGCCATTTCGCGTGGATGGAACGGGCTTGGTTTTTGTTCCTCCATCACGTCTGATGTCTTTTTTGCAACAATGCAAAGTTTAATTTTTGCGAAAATATTGCAATTTTGAAGAATCATGGGTCGGATGAGGGGTCATGATTTGACATTTTTGACTCTCATCAAGGTACTACAGGATGGGATAAAAGGATGTTCTATGAGACCTTGTTTTAAATTTTACACACATTAAAGGAGTTTGACCTTAGTGACCCCAGATGACTTTGATCAAAATGTCCTTAAGTAACTTTTGTGGGGGATGTCAAGCTGCACCACATACATGAGTCCCGTGATCATACTATGTAATTTGTAAGGAGTAGTGATTTGAAGTGTAACGTAATTTTATGTATTTTGACCTTTGACCCCTAACCATGGGTCATGTGATGGGGTCATACTTGACTTTTATTGACCTCTCATCAAGTACTACAGGATGAGTTAAACAGATTTTCTATTTGACCTTGTTTTAAATTTTACACACATTAAAGGTCATTGACCTATGATTCCAGATGACCCTTGATCAAAATGTCATTATACCTTCTGTGGAGGATGTCAGCTGCACCACATACATGAGTCACGTGATATACTTGGATATCTGTAAAAGGAGTAGTGATTTGAAGTTTCGGAAGGAGATCAAAACGACTACAAGTAATAAAATCAGGGTCGCGCTTAACCGGTAGCTAGCTATATAAGAGCGCAACGCACCGACTCATCAACAAATGCGGCACCAGTTTCGAGCGACCATGAAGTGCGTACTGCTGAATTATCTCGTGTTTTGTTGTGTTGTGATGGGGGGGGGGGAGGACCTAAATGGGGTGGGTGGGAGGAACGAGCTAAATAGTTCAGGCAAAATCCGTGGATACTAATTAGCTCTTTTTAAAAACACAATGCCAACATGTTTTATTCGTATCTTGTCGACTATTTGGACTTAAGGGAGTAAAATGGTGTCAAAGGAAAGCTGGAATTCCTTCTGCATTGACATAATATAGGAAAGCGCGGCAAAATTGGTATTTTTCTCAAACCAACATCGTACGATATGACCGCGCCACCTATATCATACGCGGTCTAGCATACTACGGTAATGCATGATAGTCTGTTTTATATATAGGGCGTTTCAATAGTGAAATTTGGCAATAGTAGAATGGTTTTGAGCCATTTCGCGTTGATATGGCACGGGCTGGTTTTTGTTACTCAATCACTTCTGATGTCTTTTTGCACATGGCAAATTTGATTTTGGCTGAAAATATTGCATTTTGATATATGGGTCGGATTATGGGGTCATGATTGAATTTAATTGACCTCTCATCAATTACTAAAGGATGGGATAAAAGATTTTCTATTGGGTGACCTTGTTTTAAAATTTTACACACAGAAGGAGTTTTACCTTAGTGACCCAGATGACCTTTGATCCAAAATTCATTAAGTAACTTTGATGTGGGGGATGTCAAGCTGCACCACATACGTAAGTCACGGTGATCAATTACTATGTAATTTGTAAAAGGAGAGAGATTGAAGTGGAACAGTAAGTTGATGTATTTGGACCTTGAACCCCTAAAACCATGGTCATGTGATGGGGTCATAATTGACTCTTTAGGACCTCTCTCACAAGATACTACGGTGAGTGAAACAGACTTTTACATTTGAACCTTGTTTTAAATTTTACCACACAGTCAACGGTCATTGACATTCGTGAATCCCAGTTGACCCTTGATCAAAATGCATAAGTAAATTCTGTGGTATGGGGGTCAAGCTGCACCACATGACATGCGTCAAGTGATAATACTATGGACTCTGGTAAAAGGAGTAGTGAGTTGAAGTGTCGGAAGGAGATAAAAACGAATACAAGTAATAAAATCAGGTTCGCGCTACCGGTAGCTAGCTATATAGAGCGCAAACGGCACAGGACTCTCAATCAAACAAATGACGGGCAAACAGTTTCTAGCGACCATGAAGTGCTTAATGACTGCATTATATCGTGTTGGTGGGTGTGAGGGGGGGGGGGAGGACCTATGGGGGGGGGAGAAGGAGCTACATAGTTCAGGCAACAATCGTGGGATACAAAGTTCTCCTTTTTAAAAACACAATGCAAACATTTGGATTCGATATCTTGTTAGACTATTGGGACTTAGGCAGTGAAAATGGTGCATATGAAAGCTGTTTGTGAATTCTGCAATGACATAATATAGGAAAAAGCGGCAAAATATGGTTATTTTTCTCAAACACAAAAAAAAAAAAAAAAATCGTACGATAGACCGCGCCACCTATATCAGTACGCGGTCTAGCAGAAGAGTAATGCATGATATTCTGTGTTATCGTATAGGAGGTTCAATATTGAATATTGGGCAATAGTAGAATGGATTTTAAGGCCATTTCGCGTTGATGGAACGGGATGGTTTTGTTACTTAATCACGTTGATGTCTTTGCCCATGCAATTTGATTTTGCTGAAATTAGGATTTGAGAAATCATGGGTCGGGATGATGGGGTCATGATTGACATTATTGACTCTATCAAGTACTACAGGATGGGATAATAAAAAGATTTTCTATGTGACCTTGTTTTAAAATTACACACAGGAAAGGAGTTTGACCTTGTGACCCCAGCTGACCTTTGATCAAAATGTCATTAGTAACTTTTGTGGGGGATGACAAGATGCACCACATACATGAGTCCGTGATCAGACTAGAATTTGTAAAAGGAGTAGTGATTTGAAGGGTGTAACGTAATTTGATGTATTTGACGTTGACACTCTCAAAACCATGGGTCATGTGATGGGGTCATCATAATTGACTTTTATTTGAACCTCTCATAAAGTACTTACAGGAGAGTAAACAGATTCTATTTGAACTTGTTTTAAATTTACTACCACAGGATAAAGAAAGGTCATTGAACTTAGTGATCCCAGATGACCCTTGATCAAAATGTTCATGAAGTAAATTATGTGGAGGATGTTCAAGCTGCCACCACATTACAGAGTCACGTGATCATACTATGTATCGTTAAAAGAGTAGTGATTTGAGTGTCGGAAGGAGGAGATCAAAACGAATACAAGTAATAAAATCAGGTTCGCGCTTACCCGGTAGCTAGCTATATAGAGCAAACGCCACCGACTCAATCAACACAAAGCGCCGTTTCGGCTTGGCAACAGTTTCTAGCGACCATGAAGTGCTTTACTGCTTGAATTATCTCGGTTTGTGTGTTGGTGAGGGGGGGGGGAGGAGCTAAATGGGGGGGGGGAGGAACGAGCTAAATAGTTCAGGCAAAATCGTTGCGGTTACTAAACTTCCTTTAAAACACAATGCCACATGTTTATTTCGATATCTGGTCGACTATTGGAAGTAGGAAGTGAAAATGGTTTTTTGCACAGTGAAAAGCTGTGAATTTCTGCATTCCTATAATATAGGAAAAGCGGCCAAAATTTGTTATTTTTCTCAAACACAAATCGTACGATAGAACGCGCCACCTATATCAGTACGCGGTCTAGCAGACGGAACGTAATGCCATGATATTCTGTGGTTTAATATAGGCGGTTCAAATTGAAATTTGGCAATAGTAGAAGTGGATTTTGAGGCCATTTCGCGTTTTTGAGGAAGCGGGCTGGTTTTGTTACTCAATCACGTTGATGTCTTTTGCACATGCCAATTTGATTTGCTGGAAAAATTGCATTTGAAGAAACAGGGGTCGGATGATGGGGTAACTGATTGAACATTATGAACCTCTCATCAAGTACTACAGGATGGGATAAAAAGATTTCTATTGTGACCTTGTTTTAAATTGTACACACAGTTAAAGAGTTTGACCTTAGTGACCCCAGATGACCTTTGATCAAAATGTATAAGTAACTTTTGTGGGGGATGACAAGATGCACCACATACATGGGAGTCAAGTTGATCATAATATGTAATTTGTAAAAGGAGTAGTTGGATTGGAAGTGTAACCTAATTTGATGTATTTTGACCTTTGACCCTAAACCATTGGTCATAGTGATGGGGTCAGTAATTGCTTTTATTGACCTCTCATCAAGTAATTCAGGATGAGTTTTAAACGATTTTCGATTGACCTTGCTTTTAAATTTTACACACAGTATAAGGTTCTTGACCTTAGTGACCCCAGATGGACCCTTGATCAAAATGTCATTAAGTACAGTCTCTCGGTGGAGGATGTCAAGCTGCACCACATACATGAGTCACGTGATCAACTTATGTAATCTGTAAAATGAGTAGTATTGAAGTGTCGGAGGAGATCAAAACGAATACAAGTAATAAAATCAGGATCGCGCTTAACCGGTAGCTAGCTATATAGAGCGCAAACGGCACCGGGACTCAATCAAAACAAATGCAAGGCAACAGTTCTAGCGACCTTGAAGTGCTTACTGCATGATATATCGTGTTTGTGTGTGTCGTGAGGGGGGGGGGAGGACCTAATGGGGGGGGGGAGGAACGAGCTAAATAGTTCAGGCAAAAAAAATCGTTGGGGGATGATACTAATTACTCCTTTTTAAAAACAAATGCCAACATGTTTCGTCAGATATCTTGTTGTGACTATTTGGACTTAGGAAGGAAAATTGGGGTCAAATGAAAGCTGGTGTGAATTTCTGCATTGACCTAATATAGGAAAAAAAAGCGGCAAACCCATAAATGGGTTCTTTTTCTCAAACACAAATCGTACGATAGACGGCGCCACCTATACAGTACGCGGTCTAGCAGACGCCGTAATGCATGATATTCTGTGTTATAGTACATAGGCGGTGCAATGATGAAATTGGCAATAGTAGATGGATTTTGAGGCATTTCGCCGTTGATTGGAACGGGCTGGTTTTGTTACGCAATCACGTCTGATGTCTTTTGCACATGGCAAATTTGATTTTGGCTGAAAATATTGCATTTTGAGAAAAAGCATGGGTCGGATTGATGGGGGTCATGATTGGACATTATTGACCTCTCATTACGTACTTACAGGATGGGATAAAAAGATTTTATGTGACCTTGTTTTACATTTACACACAGTAAAGGAGTTGACCTTAGTGGACCCCCAGATGACCTTTTTCAAAATGTCATTAAGTAACTTTGTGGGGGATGTCAAGCTGCACCACATATATGGTCACGTGATCCTTACTATTAATTGAAAAGGAGTAGTGATTTGGAAGTGTAACGTAATTTGATGTATTTTGACCTTTGACCCCTAAACCATGGGTCATGTGAGGGGGTCATAATTGACTTTCAATTGACCTCTAATCAAGTACTACAGGATGAGTTAAAACAGATTTTCTATTTGACCGTTTTAAATTTTACACACAGTAGAGGTCATTGACCTTAGTGATCCCAGAGGACCTTGATCAAAATGTCATGAAGTAACTTCTGTGGAGGAGGTCAAGCTGCACCAATACATGAGGTCACGTGATCATACCTATGTAATCGTAAAAGGAGAGTGATTTGAAGTGTCGGAAGGAGACAAACGAATACAAGTAATAAAAATAGGTCGCGCTTAACCGGTAGCTAACTATATAGAGCGCAAAACGGCACCGGCTCAATTAAAACAAATGGCAGGCCAACAGTTTCTAGCGACCATGAAGTGCTTCCTGCATGATTATATGTGTTTCTGTGTGTGTGTTGAGGGGGGGGGGAGGGGAGGACCCTAAATTGGGGGGGGGGAGAAACAGCGAAATAGTTCAGGCAAAATCGTGGCGATACTAATTAATCCTTTTTAAAACACAATGCCAAAACATGTTTTATTCGATATCTTGTCGACTATTGGACTTAGAAGGAAGTAAAAATTGGTTTGTCAAATGAAATCTGTGAATTTCTTGCATTGACATAAATAGGAACAGCGGCAAAATGTTATTTTTCTCAAACCAAATCGTACGATAGACCGCGCCACCTATCCAGTACGCGGTCTAGCGACGACGTAATGCATGATATTCTGTTTATTGGTTATAGTATAGGCGGTTCAATATTGAAATTGGCAATAGTAGAATGGATTTTAAGGGCCATTTCGCGTTGATGGAACGGGCTGCTTTTTGTTACTCAATCACGTCTGATGGCTTTTGCACACATGCTAAATGTAATTTTGGCTGAAAATATTGCATTTTGAAGAAATCATGGGTCGGATGATGGGGTTATGATGAAATTTATTGACACTCTTCATAATAACTACAGGATGCGGATAAAAGATGTCTATGTGACCTTGTTTTAAATTTTAACCAGTAAAGGAGTTTGACCTTCTTAGGGACCCCAGAGACCTTTGATCAAAATTTCATTAATAAACTTTTGTGGGGGAGTTCAAGCTGCACCAAATACAAGAGTCAGTGATCATACATGTAAATTTGTAAAAGGAGTAGTGTGATTTGAAGTGTAACGAATTGATTGGTATTTGCCCTTGACCCCTAAACCATGGGTAATGGATGGGTCATAATGACTTTTATTTGAACCTCTCATCACGTACTACAGGATGAGTTAAACAGATTTTATATTTGACCTGTTTTAAAATTTTACACACAGTAAAGGTCATTGACCTTAGTGTCCCAGAGACCTTTGATCAAAATGTCATTAAGTACTTTTGGGGGGGATGTCACGCTGCACCACATACACGAGTCCACGTTATCATACTATGTAATTTGTAAAAGGTGAGTAGTGATTGAAGTGTAACGTAATTTGAATGTATTTTGACCTTTGACCCCTAACCATGCTCATGTTGATGGGGTCAAAATAATTGGCTTTTATTGACCTCTCATCAATACTACAGATGATTAAACAGATTTTCTATTGACCTTGTTTTAAATTTTACACACAGTAAGGTCATTGACCGTAGTGATCCCAGATGACTCCTTGATCAAAATGTCTGAATAACTTCTGTGGAGGATGCCAAGCTGCCCCACATACAACAATGAGTTCCGTGATCATACTATGTAATCTGTAAAGGAGTAGTGATTTGAAGTGGGCGGAGGAGATCAAAACGAATCCAAGTAATAAAATCATGACATGTTCGCCGCGCTTAACCGGTAGCTAGCTATATAGAGCGCAACCGGCACCGGACTCAATCAAACAATGCGGCAACGTTTTCTAGCGACATGAAAGTGTTACTGCTTTAATGATATCGTGTTTGTGTGTGTGTGCGGGGGGGGAGGACCTAAAATGGGG
>JAMKCH010058197.1:0-22748 GCA_023653785.1 Ophioderma brevispina | reverse complement strand
ACAATAATGTCGAATGTTTTTTTCCCCCAAAGGTCAATCTTGATGACGTTCAATCATTTTTCGTCCATATGCTCTACCAAAAATATATTTTGGAAATAAACATCCATATTCTTGCTCAGTAATTCCTACCTAATGCATATAAATAAGTTAAAGATGGGTTACATGGGTGCAGAGTATGTTTGTCAGAGCAAATACGCTACTTTTTCATCGCCCAAAACAAGTAAAATCAGAATTGAGAAAATCGCAGTTAAAGTTTTTGTGTTTTTGTACCTAGTCAATGAAAAGATATTTAAAACTGATATCAAAATGAAACGAATAATATTTGCGAATGAGGTTATGAAGGTAAATAACATATATCTCTGGGCTATCCGAAATATGCAAGAAATAAATAATTGAAATTTGCATATTTTTCTCCAAAATTGATGACTCCAAAATGACGTCAATCGGGCTATGCTTACCCAATTTTTTTAAAGGTACATCATTTTTCTGGTTTACTAGACCATATAGAATACAACCATGCTCAATGTCGGAGGATCCTGTGGGGGATGCACGGTAACGGTGGGCAGCTCACGGGCTAGTATTTTTTACACGTCTTTCTAGGGGAAATAAGCATATAGAGGGGCGCTATAAAACATACAAATTTGACTTTGTAAAGAATATATCATTAGATTCCGAAAATGTTTCAATTTTTTTGCGGAGGTAATAGCACTTGCAATTTCCCTACTTATATCAGTTGTCGGAAATTGTTCGCATGCTTAAAATTGGCTCTAAAAAAGATACAATTTGCATGGGGGTCAAACAGCTGTGCCCTGTATAAGCCTAACCCCATCCCACCCCTGAAACTATTTTTTGTCAAACCTTCCATATTGATGTGCAAGAAGATTTTCATAAAAAATCAATGTTTTGTCAACTTTTCAAAAATTAAACGAAATGTCGCCAATACTTTATTGAAGCACAAAAAATAATGAATCTGGATCAGACTATAGACGCGGGAGACTACTCTGTCCCGCTTAGAATAGGCGGAATAGGCTATAGTCATGGACAGAATAACGCGACCAATTGCGCGTCTGACGTAATTTGACGGTGCAGACATATGTCGGGCCGTGAAGAATAATCTTGACATTAAATCTTATTGAACAAATTGACTTACGTGAATTAGTGTGTCCCTCTGCGTCGGAGACCGCGACCTCAAATAGGGGCAAGTTTTTGAGACATTTACATCATATTTTGTTGGAACATGCCCCCCTCATATTACACATTCAAACCATCACAGACCGCGCGCCCTGATGACAACCTGACATATGCGCAAATTGGGGTCGCTCTGTCCCTGACTATAGGCATGTGCAAGTTATAAATCCGACAGTCAATGGGGTAATCAAAAATAACTTCAATGGTGTCACAACAAAATAATAAACTGTTCCCAGTCCCTCCGTCCCTCTGTGATGACTGTTTGAAGTCTACTCCGTTTGGTACAGTATCTCCGATTGGCTCATTACATGATATAACATGATATAACTTCTGATTTAAAATAGGCACGCATACACCAAAAATGTTCAAGGTCATCATGGGGGTACACATTTACAATGATCCGATTGGTATCAAATTCGTTTCAAACTGTCTGTATGGGAATGTTTAACAGGAAATATACATTTACTTTATGTTAATCAGCTCAAAGGTATCTAACAGTGGCCATAGTGCTGATCCCCATAGACCCTGTATGCCATAACAATATTTCTCCCCTTAATTACATCCCTAATGTCAAACAAATTACGTAACACATATTTTACATTACTCTCTAACAGCATGAAGAATTTTAACATATTTTGACAGAAATCTGTACATTATATTTTATGTTTTACCAAAGGGTGACCTTGAACCATTTAAGCCTACTGTGTTAAAGGTAATTGTCCTAACTAACAAACTATACCTTTTTTAATCCGTATAACCAGATGAACATGTCTATACATCTTTTAATCCCGTATGAAACGTTTACAAATTTTAACCCTGTTAATTTACCCCCTGCCAAATCATCAAGATTTGGAATCAGGAGGTCAATGTTGCCTAGAAGCCATCAAAACATTTGTGCAGACTCTTGGGCAAATTTATGCAAGGTCTATGGTTCTATCGCTGGACTAATATCCTTATTCAGAGCGTTCCATATTTTTGGACCAGCAAATTTTATTGAGCATTTTAATAGTAATAGGTTGAAGGTTGGTTGAATACTGTAGTTCACCCAATTCACATAGCAGGAACCTGCTATTCAGCAGGTACCTGTTATAACTGACCTCAATGTATACAATGCATACAGTGCTATCATATCACAACAGTATTATCGCTTTATTCCGTAAAGCTTATGTAGGATTAAAATCAATCACCTCCCACATCATCCCTCGCTATTGTAGTGGATAAGAGCATCGATTTATAATGCAGGTATCACGAGTTCGAATCCAACCATGAACTTTTTAAAATAAATGTATTTCAATATTATTTTAGAGTAAAGAGAAACATTACTAAGTTCAGGGTTGGAAATGCGCGTGTACAATACGTTAAGGAACAGTAACCCGTTCCACTGGTACCTGCTGTATAGCACTGTATGCAGTGTATACATTGAGTCAGTTATAACAGGTACCTGCTGAATAGCATCTACCAGTTATAACAGGTTCCTGCTATGTGAATTGGGTCTGTAGTTATAATGTGCCTTTCCTCAATTTCTTCCCATTTTCGCACACAAATCTGACCCAGAAAAGATTCTTGTGTGTCCATGTCGAGGTTAATTAGTCCCACACAAAGTATATACCTAATAACTTGCTTAAATAAAAATATTTAGAGTTTTAAAGTTGTTAAATATTTGCGTGGCGTGGGATAAGTAATTTGAGCAGTTGATAATACGGATTAGGGTTTTCGGAAGTTTAAAGAGAGATTCTAATATATTAGAGTTATGAGAGTCCCATAGACAGTGATTAAAGTCAAAAGTGTCATGATAATTGCCACAGCTATTTTGCTATACGATATGTATGGAAGAATTTAAAAAAAATAAAAAAAAAAAGATGTGGGCGGTAAGGAATTACGAAGTTTTCTGACGATTCTTTAAGTTGATAAAAAAGTATAGTGGTTAAAGAGCGGTATGTTCTGAAAGATATCCCGTACTTATTTGCTTCAATTGACCAAGTACAAAATTCACCAGGCATTTGTTCCGTAAAGGTAGGAAAACAAGTACAAAAGTAAGTCACTTTAAAGATCCATTGCGATTTGGTTTCACTTTGTGGAACTGAATAATTTAAACGCATTATGAAACCTTTCAAATCCTTAAAGGCTGACTCAGAGATTTTGAAATATAATTTGTTTGTGTAATAATTCAAAATAGTCATCTAGAACTGAAGACAGTCACCTATGCTTAATTCCAAAGTTAGGGATGAATGGGGGTTTCCTGCAGTGAACATTTTTGCACAGTATAACAGTGCCAGAGGATACCGTGTATAACGAAAATTCCGGATCCGGAATTTTAAAGCTATTTATAAGTTGTGATTTTCTATATGAGGGACTTCGATTTGAGCTTAGTTATTTCACACAATGTTTAGTATATAGACAAGCATTATGTATATGCCAAAAAAACACGATTTGTTTGAAAATTGAGTGCACCCTCATTGGGAAATCTCTGAGTAATTTAATTTCCCCCTTTTCATTGACATTTATCCCGAGTTATGTATTTTACTACGCCATTGACCTGCGTCTAGTCAATCCTCGATGCCTTTCCTGACTTATCTCTTAATTCCTTGTATTAACAATTAGGTCATAGCGATTAATCATCTGCAAATGAATCACATAAGAAACTTATTCAAATCATATCATACTCAAACCTTGCATATGACCCTTGCACCATTCTTGCACAAAATGTTCTTGATGGTTTTCTATGTACATTGACCTGCTGATTCAAATCTTGATTAACCGGGTGAAATTTAACGTTTCATATTGGAATTAAGATTTAAACATGTTCATCTGGTTATAAGGATTAAAAATATAGTTTGCTATATAAAGGACAATTACCTTTACACAGTAGGCCTTTCAAATGGTTCAAAGGTCACCATGGGGTCAAATATACGACAGATTTCTCTCAAAATACCCTCATTTCTCCATGCTGTTAGATTAGTTAACTGTAAAATACATGTTATGTAATTGTTTGACATTAGGGATATAATAAGGGGGAATATTGTTAAGATCTACAAGGTCTATGGGGGATCAGGCACTCTGGCCTCTGTTCACTGCTGTTAGATGCCTTAAATTGAGCTGGTTAACATAAAGTAAATACAGAAATTTGAAACCGGTTTATACCAATCGATCATTATATGTGTGTATCCCCATGATGATCGTGAAACAATTTTTTGGCCTGTCGTGCAAACACAAAATTTGTAGATACAGTAGAGGAAATATACCTTTTTTAATTCTTAGAACCAGATTAACATCTCTATACACCTTTTACCCCCCCGTGTGAAACATTTACCCAAGTTCCAGAGTAGAAGGGTCTCTTGTGTTGTTTCGTTCCACAATAATGGGGTGGTATGAGGAATGATTCTGTTTGCTTGTTTGAAGGGGGTGTTTTGAAAGAGCGGAGGAAGGGATAAGTGGGGCGAGAGAGTTGTGGGGCAGATATGGGTAACTCAGGGTAGGGGGGGTGAGTGGGGCCTTTTCATTTACCCCCCTTCTATCTCAGAATGCTCAGTGATACAGTAGTTGCATCATCAAGATTTGGAATCAGCAGGCAAACCATCAAAACATTTTCACCGACCCTTTGAGACAGTTCATTTTCAGTTTTCTCCTCTAGCTATGCAACGAACCCCTTACTGCATGTGTGGCGTGTTACTACTTAAATATTAGGTATATTTAGATGCCACCCCTCGGTGCGTGTACTTTTATGATATTAAAAAGGTGTAACATACCTGTTACCAACTCGTCAACAACTTTTGTTTGGCTCATCTTTGTTTACTCCAATTGATCGAAGTTAAAGGCTGCCAATGGATCCCTCCATTTCAATGCCAGCTAAAATGCCGACACATCAAAATTAGGCAACTTCATGCTGTCAGTTACTACCAAACGAATCCGTTTTCCCGCTTGTTGAAGTTGTTCCGCGTACGGGTACCATTACTATTAGGCATACATGTTATGGACGCACTAACAAATGGGTCATGCAGGCCCGTAGCCCAGGTTTATGCGGAGGGTGCGGATTTGCCAGAAGCGGACCTTTTGCGTAACAAAAAAAAATGTTCGCCTCGCTGGCGCTCGCCGTTTGACCCAATATTTTTCACTGTCGTCTACAATTGAAGAGCGGGGGGCGGGGGGATATTTTTGTGATATATTGTATGATATTATTGTTCGTATAGATTTACAAAGCTATACCTTATGGTTAGACAAATAAAGTTTCGGCTTTTAACATGATTGGATCAATTTAAAAAAGCCTCCTTTGTAATCTTTGATCTACACCCCCGGCACAATTTGGGGACTTAAGATTACATTCGGGGTCCCCTGTCAGGCTTTCTACATCATTTTTATTTAATCATTCAGATCCTTTGACTCGAATTGTGTGTGTGTGTTACTTATTTCTGCCATATCGAGCTATTTTATTTTCCGTTAACAGTGGCCTTGGTGGCATAGATCGAATGAAATTTAGATCTGACACATTATTTTACAACCACTTGAATCTTCACTTAACCTTATTGTGACGGAAAATAAACAATCTGCATGTAGGAGATTCGCGTACCGATTATCATTTGACATCACTGGGATTTACAATTAGAGGTAACATTGATTTAGCATTCAAATGTAATAAATAAGTTGGACTGATAAAATTGCATTATAATATGCTTATAAGTTTAAATTATTTAGTTATTATTATATTTACACATAAAGGTGTTTATTTGTATATTTGTTCTGTTTTTGATGCGTTCTTTCTTTCTTTCTCTTTCTTCTGGCAAACACTATAACTTCAAATGCTTTCTGGTTTTGGTCACTGTTTGACGTAGTCTGACCAGACCTGCACCATATGACCGCTGAGCCATCCAGTTATGACATATGACTGCCCCTATCGGGGTCATCTAGGGTCACAGGGTCAAAAGTGTGATTTTTTTGAAACTGTATCTCCTCCTACAGTTTACATTGCATGGGTAACGTGACTCATGCATGGGAAGCAGCTTTGGACCCTTCACGAAGTTTATGGGTCATAGGTCAATCTGGGGTCCATTAAGGGTGCAACTTTCGGTCTTAATGTGAAAAATCTTGCAAAAAATCTTCAAAATAGCATGGTCACGGTCACGAGCCTTTACTCCTACATACGAACACTTATAACCTTCACAAACGTGTTGCTTGCATGGGTTCAAATGTCATTAAGGGGGAACTGCCGGTGAAAAACCAAAATATTCAAAAATTTTTTATTTAAAATGTAAACATAGTAGAGTGAACAACATACCTTTCAGATATGCGTTAGTGTTACCTACCTGATGTATGCAAGATATTTTTTTTGAGGTCAAAGGTCATTTAAGGTCATTTCCGGTTTAGTTATGCTAAAACTATCATCAAGAAGAGATTTTTTCTCCAGAACTAAGCATAATAATACGTTTTTCTTAAATTGGAACACTGCATTTTTGCAGTGGTATATGAAAGGTTTTTCATATTTGGGTCACACGGTCACTAAGGGGTCAAATGGTCGATTTTGTTAAAAAAGTCTAAAACTAAGACCAAATTGTCTATATCTCAGCCTATAGAAAAGAGGTAAAGTCCGTTATTGCTGCAGTGATGTAACATTATGGTAAAAGAGTGTCTAATGATAGTCTCGACCCCAAAGTCAAAGTTCAAGGTCAAGGTCAAAATCT
Source organism: Ophioderma brevispina (assembly GCA_023653785.1). Classification (NCBI taxonomy): domain Eukaryota; kingdom Metazoa; phylum Echinodermata; class Ophiuroidea; order Amphilepidida; family Ophiodermatidae; genus Ophioderma; species Ophioderma brevispina. The sequence continues at coordinate 15,888 of JAMKCH010058197.1, read as the reverse complement.
ACAACAAGCTCCGATTGAGCTAAATGTGTCAGGGATAATCCTCGTGGCATAATCAATACAGAACAAGTACCGTGACCAAAGCCGTGACCCAGGGGTCACGTTATAGGGGTGAAATAGGTCAAATCCCTGATATGCTTTGGATTGAGTTGATACTCAATAATATGATCCTTGTAAGTTGTTAACACGTAAAAATTACATTTAATGCATTGTGACATTATGGTGAAGTTACAGGGGCAAAGGTCAAGTCATTCTAAAGGGGTCAGGATGGGGATCACCAATCACATTCCCAATACGGCCGTCTTGTAAATTAGATCTGTCCCAGGTCTAGTTAGTTCTTCTTTGCTGGGGAACCCTTCAGTGCTCACAATGTTTGTCAGGGTGTGCCCAGGGGTCAAAATAATACATCAAAAAGTAATACAGTACAAAATATTAACACACACATAAGTAAAAAAAATATCATATTAAATGATGCTTATACAAAAAATTCAAACCAGCCCAGCTGGGATATGCACATAAGCATTTAAAAATTAAAATACATCTGATATTAAAATTTAGTAAAACCTAAATTAAAGTAAAACATAAAAAAAAACAAAAACCCGACCAAACACACGTAACAAACCATTCTCACAAACACACTCGTTCACACACTCACTAACTCACTCACTCACGCACGAACGCACTCACGCACGCCACTCCGCACGCACGCACTTCACGCACCACCACCACACACCCACCCACCCACGCACGCAGCACGCACCGCACGCATCTACGCACGCACGCATACGTCACTCACTCACTCAACTCAACTCACCACCCACCCACCCCACCCACCCAAGCACGCTCACACACATTCTTCACACACACACGCCGTTCACACACTCACTCACTCACGCACACACTCACTCATTCACTCCCACACTAACACACAATAACACTCACTCACTCACACCACTCTCATTCTCTGTCACAAACACCAACTGGAACACAACATTCACGACCGAACATTACAACACCATCACAAACACCCCCACTGTGTTATGAGCTAAGGAAAGAAAAATTGCACTATATAATAAGCCACACAAGGTTATTGAGACAAAAAAATACTGAAGCTTAACATTTGGTGGAGAGGATTTTTGGTGATAAGGGAAGTGCATTGAATGACAGCCCCTCTTGAAGTAAATTTAAGCTTATCAGAATCATTTTTGCATACAGGAGGTACAAGGTTACCCTGAGTACTGCCCTAGTCAAAGATGGTATGGGTTTCATAAACAAGATTAAACATATTAAGTTCTAATCTACCCGGAGATGGCCAGCGCACGACAGTGTGAAAAAAAAAAAAAAAAAAAAAACCACAGATGGTTTAGCTTGAGCCGGACCGGATTCGACTGGCGACCTTCGTATACATGCACGACGCTCTAACAGTTGATGAGCTATCCAGGCAGGGGTTGTTAGAAGAGCGATAGATATCATCCATAGGTGTTAGGTTCGGAAGGTGTCCTTCGCTTTCCTAGAGGACCGCATCAGAACTGTATATTTAAAACATATACATTTATAATTGTTTTTGAAATTGTAAAAACTCACTTAGTCCTCCAGTCGCCACCCGGATGTATCTAGTTATTAATCTTTCCTGAGATGGCCCGCGACGCCCGTGTTGCACCCCACAAACCCCAGGTGCGTGGCGGATTCGCACTGGCGACCTTCGTATTACATGCACGACGCTTACCCGACTGAGCCTATCAAGCAGGGTTGGTTTTAGAAAGAGCGATAGCTATCATCCTAGGTGTTAGGTTCGTGCACGGTGTCTTCGCCTTTCCCTAGCGGACAGAATCCGACTGTATATTTAACATATACGATTATTAATTTTGTTTTTGAAATTAAACTACTTAGTTCTCCAGGGTAGACAAGGATGTATAGGTTATAATCTTTCCTGGAGATGGGCCAGCGAGACAGTGTTGAAAAACAAAACCCATGTGAGCTTGGCCCGGATTCGAAACTGGCGCCTGCGTATTAATGACGAGCTCTAACCAGACTGAGTATCAAGCAGGTGTGGTGAAGAGCGATAGATATCATCCTAGGTGTTTGTTAGGTCCGAAAGGTGTCTTCGCTTTCCTAGCGGGGAGCATCAGAACTGTATATTTAACATATTACGATTATATTGGTTTTTGAAATTTAACCTACTTAGTCCTCCAGTAGCAACAAGGAGGTATATAGTTATGAATCTTTCCCTGGAGATGGCCAGCGCACGACAGTGTTGAAAAAAAAAAAAAAAAACCATGTGCGCTGGCCGGATTCGAAACTGGCGACTTCGTTACATGCACGGACGCTCTAACGACTGAGCTATAAAGCAGGGTGGTTAGAAGCGAGATAGATATCATCCATAGGTGTTAGTCCGAAAAGGTTGTCATTCGCTTTCCTAGAGGACGAATCAGAACTGTATAGTTAAAATATACGATTATAATTGTTTTTGAAATTTAAACTACTTCTTAGCCTAGTTCTCCATGTAGACAAGGACGTATATAGTATTAAATCTTCCTGGAGATGGCAGCGCACGACAGGTTGAAACATAAAAAAACCCATGTGCGCTGGGCCGGAATCGAACCGGCGCTTCGTATTACATATGCACGACGGCTCTAAACGACTGAGCTATCAAGCAGGGTTGTATAGAAGCGCGATAGATATCATCATAGGTGTAGGTCGAAAGGTTTGTTTCTTCGCTGTTCGAGCGGACAGCATCAGAACTGTTATATAAATATACGATATAAGTGTTTTGAAAGTTAAAACTACTTAGTTCTCAACGGTAGACAAGGATGTATATGTTATTATCTTTCCCTGGAGATGCCAGCGCACACAACCGTGTTGAAAAAAAACCCATGTGCGCTTGGCCGGATCTAATGGAGACTTCGTATACATTGCACGACGCTATAACCGACTGGAGCTATCAAGCCGTGTGGGAGAAGAAGCGATAGATTGATCATAATAGGTGTTAGGTTCGAAAGGTGTCCTTCGCTTTACCTAGCGGACAGCATCAGAAAGGTATAGATAATTTAATTTAAACAAAAAAACAAACCATTAAAATTAAAATAATTAGTTCTCCAGGTAGGGAAAGGAGGTATATAGTTATTAATCTTCCTGGAGATGGCCAGCGCACGACAGTGTTGAAAAAAAAAAAACCACATGTGCGCTTGGCCGGATTAAACTGGCGACCTTCGTATTACATGCCGACGCTCGAAACAGATGAGCCTATCAAGCAGGGTGGTAGAAGAGCGCTAGATATCATCCATAGGTGTTAAGGTTCGAAAGTGTTCCTTCGCTTTCATAGCGGACAGCATCAGAACGGTATATTTAAACATATACGTTATAAGTGTTTTTGAAATTTAAAACTACTTAGTTCTCCAGGTAGCAAGGAGTATATAGGTATTAATCTTTCCCTGGAGATGGCCAGCGCACGACAGTGTTTGAAAAAAACAAAAAAAAAAAAAAAACCCATGTGCGCTTGGCCGGATTCGAACTGGCGACCTTCGATTAACATGCACGACGCTCTAACCGCCTGAACTACAAGAGGCAGGGTTTGGTAGAAGAAGCGATAGGAATTCCACTAGGTGTTAGGTTCGAATCGAACAGGTGGCCTTCGCTTGCCTAAGCGGGACAGATAGAACTGTATATTTAACATATAAAAAAAACAGAATAAAATTAATTTTGAAATTTAAACTAATTAGTTATTCCAGGTAGACACGGATGACTACAGTTATAATCTTTCCCTGGAGATGGCCAGCGCACGACAGTGTTGAAAAAAAACCCATGTTGCGCTTGGCGGTATCGAAATGGCGCGACCTTCGTATTTAAGCAGACGCTCTAACCGATGAGCTTATCAGCAGGTATTTTAGAAGTAGAAGAGCGATAAATATCATCCATAGGTGTTAGGTTCGACGGTGTCCTTCGCTTTATAGCGCGACAGCATCAGAACTGTATATTTAACATATACGATTATAATTGTTTTGAAATTTAACACTAATTGAGTTATCAGTAGACAAGGATGTATATAGTTATTAACCTTCCCGGAGATGCCAGAGCACGACAGTGTGAAAAATAAAACCATTGCGTATGGCCCGGATTCGAAATGGGACCTTCGGATTACATGCACGTACGCTCTAAACGACTGAGCCATCACGCAGGGTTGGTAGAAGAGAGATAGATATCATTCCATAGTGTTAGGTTCGAAGGTGTCCTTCGCTTTTCTCGCGGATAGCATTCAGAACGCGGTATATGTACATATACGATTATAATTTGTTTGTGAAAAATTTAAAACTACTTAGTTCTCCAGGTAGACAAGGATGTATTATGTTATTAATCTTTCCTGGAGATGGCCAGCGCCGACGTGTTGAAAAAAACCCCTGTGCGCTGGCCGGATTCGAAACTGGCCGACCTTCGTATACATGACGACGCTCTAACCGACTGAGCTATCAAGCAGGTTGGTAGGAGAGCGATAGATATCATCCATAGGTGTTCGGTTCGAAAAGGTGGGCCTTCGCTGTCCTAGCGGAACAGCATTCAGAAACTGTATATTTAAATTCACGGATTATAAGTTTTGAAAATTTAAACTACTTGTTCTCCAGGTAGACAAGGATGGAATATTTATTATTCTTCCCTGGAGAGGCCAGCGCACAGACGTGTTGAAAAAAAAAACCCATGTGCGCTTGGCCGGATTCGTAATGGCGACCTTCGTATTAATAGCACGACGCGCTCTTGCCGACTGAGCTATAAAGCAGGGTTGTTGGTTAGAAGAGCGCTAGATATCATCCATACGGTTGTTAGGTTCGAAGGTGTCCTTCGCTTCCTAGCGGCAGCATCGAACTTGGAATTAAAAATATACGATTATACTGGTTTTTGAAATTTAAAACTACTTAGTTCTCGGTAGACAAGGAGTATATAGAGTGATTCATCTTTCCCTAGAGATGGGCAGCGCACGACAGTGTTGAAAACAAAAAAAAAAAAAAAAAACCATTGCGCTTGGCGGATTCGAATGGGCGCCTTCGTTATTACAGGCACGACGCTATAACGATGAGATATCAAGCAGGGTTGGTAGAAAGGCGATAGATATCATCTAATAAGTGTCTAGGTTCGAAAGGTGCTTCGCTTTCCTAGGCGGACAGAATCAGAAACTGTATATTTAACCATATTACGATTTATAATGTTTTTTGAAATTTTTTTAAACTACTTAGTTCTCCAGGTAGACAAGGATGTTATAGGTATTCATCATTTCCATGGAGATGGCCCGCGCACGAAGTGTTGAAAAAAAACCAGGTGCGCTTGGCCGGATTCGAATGGCGACCTTCGGGATACATGCACGGACGCTCTAACCGACCGGGCTATCAAGCAGGGTTGGTTAGAAGAGCGGAGAGATATCATCCATCAGGTGTTAGTGTTCGAAAGGTGTCCTTCAGAACTTTTCCTGAGGACAGCATCAGAACTGTATATTTAAAATATACGAGTATAATTGTTTTGAAATTTAAACTACTTAGGTCTCCAGGCTAGACAAGGGGTATCTAGTTATAATTCTTTCCTGGAGATCGGCCAGCGCCACGACAGTAGTTGAAAAAAAAAACCATTGTGCGCTTGGCGGATTCGAACCGGCGACCTTCGTATTCATGCACGACGCGCTCTATCCGACTGAGCTATCAAGCAGGATAGGTAGAAGAGCGATAAATATCATCCATAGGTGTTAAGTCCGAAAGGTGTACGTCGCTTTCCTAGCGGCCGCCTCAGAACTTGTATATTGAACATATACGATTATAATGTTTTTGAAATTTAAACTACTTAGTTCTCCAGGGAGACAAGGATGTATATAGTATAATCTGTCCCTGGAGATGGCCAGCGCACTGAAGGTGTTTGAAAAAAACCCATGTGCGCTTGGCCGGATCGAACTGGCGACTTGGTATACATGCACCTTGCCGACGCTCTAACCGAATGCGCTATCAAGCAGGGTTGGTTTGGTAGAAGCACGTAGCGATTTAGAAGAGCGATAAATATCATCCATAGGTGTTAGGTTCGAAGGTGTCCTTCGCTTCCTAGCGGCCAGCATCAGAACACGTATAGTTAAACATATACCGATTTAATTGTTTTTTGAAATTTAAACTAATTAGTTCTACCGGTAGACAAGGATGTTGTAGTTATAGTATAATCTTTCCCTGGAGATGGCCAGCGCAACGACAGTGTTGAAAAAAAAAAAACCAGGGCGCTTGGCCGGATTCGAAATGGGCGACCGTGATTACATGCACGACCGCTTAACAGAATGAGATATTCAAGCAGGGTTGTAGGAAGAAGCGATAGATATCATACATAGGTGTTAGGTCGAAAGGTGTCCTTCGCTTCCGAGCGGACAGATCAGAACTGTAATTAACATATACGATTATAAGTGTTTGAAATTACAATACTTAGTTTCCAGGTAGACAAGGATTGTGATATAGTTGATTAATATTTCCCCTGGAGATGGGCAGCGCACGACAGTGTTGAAAAAAAAAAAAAAAAAAAAAAAAACCCAATGTTGCGCTGGCCGGATTGAACTGGGAACCTTCGTATACATGCACGACTCTAACCGGACTGAGCTATCAAGCAGGGTTGGTTAGGAAGAGCGATAGAGATCATCCATAGGTGTAGGTCGAAAGCGTTGTCTTCGCTTTCCTCGCGGACAGCATCAGAACTGTATATTTAACCATATATAAGCTTATAATTGTTTTTGAAATTAAATACGTAGTTCGTCAGGTAGACACAGGGATGTATATAGTATTAATTTTCCCTGGAGATGGCAAGCGCACGAAAGTGTTGAAAAAAAAAAAAACCCATGTCGCTTGGTCCGGGACGGATTCGAACGGCGACCTTAGTATTACATGCACGGACGCTCTAAACCGACTGAGCATCAAGCAGGGTTCGGTAGAAAGAGCGATAGATATCCTCCATAGGTGTTAGGTTCGAAAGGTGTCTTCGCGTTCTAGCGGACAGCATTCAGGAAGTATATTTCAAATATACGATTCTAACTGTTTTTGAAAATTTAAAACTATGAGTTTTCCAGGTAGACAAGGATATGTATATAGTTATATATTTCCATGGAGGTGGCCAGCGCACGATAGTGTTTGAAAAAAAACCCATGTGCGCTCGATGGCCGGATTCGAATGGCGGACCTTCGTATTACATGCACGCGCTCTAACAGACTGAGCATCAAGCAGGGTTGGTTGGCAGAGCGCTAGATATCATCCATAGGTGTTAGGTCGAAAGGTGGCCTTCGCTTTCCTAGCGGGCAGCATCAGAACTTCATTTAACATATACGATTATAATTGTTTTTGAAATTGTAAAACTACTTAGTTCTCCAGGTAGACAGGATGATATTATATTTATTAATCTTACCTGGAGATGGCAAGCGCAGACAGTGTTGAAAAAAAAACCAGCTGTGCGCTTGGCCGGATTCGAACTGGCGACTTCGTATTACATGCCACGAGATCTAACCGACTGGGGAGCTATTCAAGGAAGGGGTGGTTAGAAGAAGCGATAGATATATCTATAGGGGGTAGGTTCGAAAGGGGTCCTTCGCTTTACTAGCGGACAGCATCAGAACTGTATCTTTTAACCTAGACATTTAATGTTTTTGAATTTAAACTAATTAGTTCTCCCGGTAGACACGGATGGTATGGTATTAATCTTTCCCTGAGATGGCCAGCGCACGACAGTGTTGTAAAAAAAAAAAAAAAAACCCATGTGGCCGCTTGCCCGGATTCGAACTGGCGGACTTGTATAACATTTTTGCAACGACGCTCTAAACCGACTGAGCTATCAGCAGGGTTGGTTGAAGCGCGATAGATATCATCCATAGGTGTAGGTTCGAAAGGGGTCCTTCGCTTTCTAGCGGACAGCATCCGAAACTGTTAGATTAACCTATAGATTATAATTGTTTTTGAATTTAAACTACTTAGTTCTCCAGGTAGACAGGATGTATATAGTTATACTCTTTCCCTGGAGATGGCCAGCGCACGACAGTGTTGAAAAAAAAAAAAAACCAGGTGCGCTTGGCCGGATTAGACACTGGCGACTTAGTATTACATTCACGACACTCTAACCGACGGAGCTATCAAGCAGGTGGTAGAAGAGCGATAGATATCATCTAAGGTGTTAGGTCGAAAGGTGTCCTTCCGGCTTTCTAGGACAGCATCAGAACTGTATATTTCCATATACGATTATAAGGTGGTGAAATTTAAACTACTTAGTTCTCCAGGTAGACAAGGATGTATATAGTTATTAAGCTTTCCTGGAGATGGCCAGCGGCACTAACAGTGTTGAAAAAAAAAAAAAAACCCATGTGCGCTTGGCCGGATTCGAACTGGCGACCTTCGTATACATGCAACGACGCTCTAACCGACTGAGCTATCAAGAGGGTGGTAGAAGAGCGAGAGTATCATCCATTGGTGTTAGGTCGAAAGGTTGTTTTTTTTTTCAACACTGTCTTGCGGATGGCATCTCCAGGGAAAGATTTAAGAATATATAACCTCCTTGTCTACCTGGAGACTAAAGTAGTTTAAATCTTCAAAAAACATTAAATCGTATAGTTAAATTATACAGTTCTGATGCGGTCCGCTAGGAAAGCGAAGGACACATTTCGACCTAACACCTATGGATGAGATCTATCGCTCTTCTACCAAACCCTGCTTGATAGCTCAGTCGGTTAGAGCGTGGCATGTAATACGGAAGGTCGCCAGGTCGAATCGGCCAAAAGCGCACATGGGGTTTTTTGTCAACACTGTCGTGCGCTGGCCATCTCACAGGGAAAGATTAACTAACTATATACATCCTTGTCTACCTGGAGAACTAAGTAGTTAATTTCAAAAACCAATTATAAATGTATATGTTAAATATACAGTTCTAATACTATCCGCTAGGAACGCGGACAGCATAACATGGTTTTTTTTCACCAGTCGTGCGCTGGCCATCTCCAGGGAAAGTTAATAACATATACCTCCTTGTCTACCTGGAGAAACTAACGTAGTTTTTAATTTCAAAAACCAATTATTAATCGTATATGTTAATATACAGTTCTGATGCTGTCGCTGGAAAGCGAAGGGGGGGGGGAAACCCCCCACAACACACCAACCCTTTTTCTCGCACCTAACACCTATGGATGATATTTATCGCTATTTACCAACCCTGTTGATAGCCGTCGGTTAGAGCGTCGTGCATGAATACGAAGGTCCGCCGGTTCGAATCCGCCAAGCGCAAAATGGGTTTTTTTTTTTTTTAAAATAATTTCTCACCCATCTCAAGGGAAAGATTAATAACTATAGACATCATGTAGTTTAAATTTCAAAAAGATTAAACATATTACACAGGTTTGATGGAGACTGGGTGTAAGACTTTATAGACCCACGACATTGAAGATGTAAGGTAAGAAACGACGATCATGCAGCAGTCAGCCACCCAAGTTATAAGAGAATATCCGTGGGATTACCTACGGGAGGAAGCCAAGAATGATTCTTCCACAGATGCATTTTTGAAGTTTGTCAGCATGGTCAGATTAGTCTTGCCATGCATTCCCCCATTACTACCTTACAATAATCAAAGTGAGGGACAATACGTGATTTTAAAAGTAAGAACGGGTATGTTGAGGAAGGAGTTACGAATCGCCGCCTTGAGCAGCCCCCCAATACGTTTATTAATTTGGAAACCAATTTGTCCATATTAGTTGTCCAGGTAAGAGAAGGGTAAGCAATTTGCCAAGCTTATTTTAAAAATGTTGACATTTCTATTGGATCATTTTAATGTAACTTTCAAGGGCCCATTAGATGTGGCTGTTTGATTCGTTTGGTAGCAAACAGCCATTGTTTAGTTTTTTTAACATTCAAATAAGAAAGTTTTTCTGTAGCCAATTGGAGACATGATAGCTCATGATTAATGCACGGCGTCAATTTGAAGCGTGGCTCCCACCTCCTCACGGGCATCGCCCAAATATCGACGCCGATCGAGTCGAAGCTTCAGGTAAACTATTTCATTGCTAGAGTGAAGTACTGGCGTTCTTTTATTTTATGTGGTGAAGCTGGCTAATAAGGTTTTTGAAAGGGGTGACGCTTTGACGTGTGATTTGTGATCTGGGGATAAGACGTCGAATCCATTACCGTCGGTCGCGTCGAAAACAGGTCGAAATCGTGCATTTCCTGACAAATCCTCACAAAGCATCATGAAGAATCACCGCCGTCGGGCGGATCACCGACACAGAGAAGTCGGAAGCAATGCATCTGATGAAACTAAGTAGTTTAAATTTCAAAACAATTATAATCGTATATGTTAAATATACAGTTCTGATGCTGTCCGCTAGGTAAAGCGAAGGACACCTTTCTAACCTAACACCTATGGATGATATTTATCGCTCTTCTCCAACCCTGCTTGATAGCTCAGTCGGTTAGAGCGTCGTGCATTAACGAATGTCGCCCAGTTCATCCGGCCAAGCGTCCATGGGGTTTTTTGCAACACTGTCGTGCGGCTGGCCATCTCCAGGGTAATATTAATAACTATATAGATCCTTGTCTACCTGGAGAACTAAGTAGTTTAAATTTCAAAAACAATTAAATCGTATATGTTAAATACAGTTCTGATGCTGTCCGCTAGGTAAAGCGGACAGCAATCACATTGGTTTTTTTTTTCAACACTGTCGTGCGCTGGCCATCTCCAGGGAAAGATTAAATACTATACATTCCTTGTCTACCTGGAGAACTAATTATTTAAATTTTCAAAAACAATTAGAATCGTATATGTTAATATACAGTTCTGATGCTGTCCCTAGGAAAGCAAGGACACCTTTCGAACCTAACACCTATGTATGATCTCTATCGCTCTTCTACCAACCCTGCTTGATAGCTCAGTCCGGTGTAAGAGCGTCCGTGCATTATACGAAGGTCGCCAGTTCGAATCCGGCAAGCGCACATGGGTTTTTTTTTTTTTTCAACACTGTCGTGCGCTGGCCTCCTCCAGGGAAAGATTAATAACTATAATACATCCTTGTAGAGTTTACATTTTCCAAGTAGAACATATTACACAGGTTTGATGGGAGACTGTGTGTAAGACTTTTATAGACCACGACATTGAATGTAAGGAACGACGATCATGCAGCGTCCATCCACCCACTTTTATTAAGCAAATATCCGTGGATCCTCCGGGGAAGGCCAGAATGATTTACATCTGCATTTGACGTTTGTCAAGCCCTGGTCAGATAGACTGCATGCAATTCCCCCTACTACATTACAATAATCAAAGTGAGGGACAATAAGTGATTTAAAAGTAGATAAGGGTATGTTGAGGAAGGACTGACGCCATGTCGCTGAGCGTCCCAATAACGTTTATTAATTTTTGGAAACCATTTGTCAATATTAGTTGTCCAGGTAAGAGAAGGGTCAAGTCATATGCCAAGGTATTTCAAACTGTTGACATTTTCTTTTATTGAAGCATTTTAAATGTAAACTTTCAAGGGCATTAGATGTGGCTAGTTTGCGTTTTGGTAGCAACGCATTGTTTTAGTTTTTTTAACATTCAAAGTAAGAAGTTTTTCTGTAGCCAATTGCAGCTGATTAGCTCAATATTAAATGCAGGCGTCAATTTGCGCGTGTCCCACCCTCCTCACGGGTCGCCAAATTTCGACGCCGACTCGACGTCGAAGCTTCAGGTCAATATATTTCTTGCTATAGTTGAAGTCCCTGGCGTTCTTTTATGTCATTTGGTGCAGCTTTACCTATAAGGTTTTATGAAAGGGGTGAGCTTTTGAACGTGGATTTGTGATTCCTGTTGATAAGACGTCGACTCCATTACCGTCGGTCGCGTCGAAAACATGTCGAAATCGTGCATTTCCTGACAAATCCTCACAAAGCATCATGAAGAATCACCGCCGTCCGGCGGATCACCGACACAGAGATCGAGTCGGCAGCACTTATGAACTAAGAACCATTTGTTTATTATTGTATCAAAATCAATAATTGTTTGCGACGCACGGGGGTAGCCACTTACCACGCTGCTAACAGGTTTGAAGTGGTACACCTATAAATGGTTTGTATTGAAAGAGTAAGCTATCTTTGGATAATCCGAGATCATGACTGAATCAACGTTTAGCTTTATGTCTACCTCACTGTTTTGTAGCAACTTTACTTCAAACAATCGTATGTGATAAAGAATTGACTGCGATCAGCTGATTGCCGGAACTAAACCATTGGCTGTACGTTAATGGACTTTCTCATATTATTTCCAAGGGATGAAAAAGACGTAAATATTTAATCACGTAGACCTATTAAAATTAAAACAAACCTTATACTATAGGTAGGCCCCCATCAGATAAGATGAAAATTAAATAACAAATTGCCGTCTCAAGCCCCCAAAGAAAATTATAAAATTACCGGTGTATATTTTACATACCTAAGGACCATCCCTCCATCACAGCCGCCTTAGTCGGCGGCAAACAAAAAGCAACAGGAAAGCAATAGAGATAACCGGGTGAAAAATACATAAACAAACGAAATATGGACATGGAATAAAGATGAGTCGTTTTGATTGCGGTTGAAAATGATAACCTATATTCCTAGCAAAGATCGGTGCAATTAAGAGACCATGAAATATTTTCCACCTCCATATTACAAAATCCGACTCGCGAACTGAATGAAATAACGTACAACCACATGGCTAATGGCCGTCATAGTCGACGTGTTTCCCACTTCGCTCGTTAAGGGTTCCATCCACGTGACTTTTGAGCTGCTATTTTCTCGATCCTTGTCTTCCAGATTTAACTCCTTCTAAAAATTTATGAATTCATTATTTTTTCTTCGTATATTTTAGGTTATTTTTTTCGGTTTTTAACTTAATATTTTGCGTACACTTGGTGTTTTATTAATTTGCGTTAACCGTCACTGATCTTGAACGAGCTTGTTGTGAAAACTGGAGCTTGATGTAAAACTGTCATTATCGAGACGTAATATGCTTTATGTGTGCCCTCTCCGTACAGCACAGTCGATCGTTCTTGTTTGCCCATTGACCCCGGAAGACCCCTTCTTATTGATCCGATTGTTGTGGTTTGCTTCAAATATTATGAATATGGAGAGTTTTTACAGCTTTAATGATTTTTTCCCGGCTAAATTCTTGTCCATGTTGATTTTTTCAACCAGAGAAGATGGTATGTGAACGAAGAATTACTGGAATCAACTTTGGCAACACCCTGACGAAATAAACGGCTCGGGAAATAATTAAACGGCTCGGGAAAGCATAATTGAATCACACAACCTTATATTGGCCCCTCGTAAGGAATAACATACACGTGTCAGCAACATCAAAGGTAATCTTGATCATTAGCTCATCACTTTTAGGAACCAAGGAATTAAATCATAGCTTACGTTTTTTTTCAGCGAAATAGTTAACAGCAAATAAAAGTAAATTTTTTAGTTCAAACGTCAGGCATCCGATTACCCCGGGAGATTACCCAGTATGTTATTGCGATATTACCGTGAACGGCTATACTGTCCACCTTACCTTAGTCAAACCCTTTTCCAATAAAAAATATTATTTTAGTATGCTTGCAAATCTATACATGTAAAACAAATATTATTCCGATTGTTTGAATAATTTTTTTTGTTTAATATATACCTATACTTCACCTATGGAGAAGTATAACTTTGCCAAAAAGAGAATAACAATTCAATTGAAACTTATACAGTACTCCTTGATGTTGCATCTTGCGACATACCAATATACATACCCACATATATACACATATATACACCTACACACACATACACAACACCCACATATACCTACCTTAAAACTACATGCGCGCCCACACCACCCACACATTCCAACGCAAAAAATCTTTGGATGTAATTTTTCCACTCTTGTCTCTTGGAAATCACACAGCACACACCCTACACCACACATATATACATACACACACTCCACACCCACCACCTGCACCACACGCACAAGCCAAACGGCACAAAATCTTTGATGTTAGTGTTTTCACTCTGGAAATGTGGATTTCACTCTTGAAATTTGACCCCAAGAGTGACATCACTCTTGGAAAAATCCTTAAAAGCTTTGGTAAACACGCCAAAACATGTTTTTACATTGTAAGGAAGTTTAACAATGTAGTAAAGCTGTTATATTGTACACGAACCATAATTTAATCCATTGGTATTGTCCTTATGCACGAGATTGAAAACATCCCCAACTTTTAGCTTTGTTTTATTTATATTTTGATTTTCTTTAAAGGTGTGTCTCTATAAACAGGAGGGTTTTTGTGGTCCGAGCGTCTATGTACCCACCAGTAATTGCACTTCCCTTCTCATGTGGATCCAAGGACCTTCAAATATTGGTCTTTTGTGGATCTGATCCCTCCCTTCTTCCATCAGAACTAGGGCTTGGTTTACAAAACAAATGATTAGAGTATTGCATGCATTTTGATAAAAATTTACATTCACTTATAAACAAGGAGGAGTGTACACAATAACTCCAAACTGGATGATCAAAATGCAACATGATCATTTTAGTGTAATTTATTTATAAACACCATTCAAAGACTAAAATGGCAAACTGGAACTTGTCTGGAACAAGGAACAGTTTAACATTAGATAGTGTTTTTTAACAAGTTAACACGAGAGTGTACAAGAGTTGTAGTTAAAAACAGGTTTTTATACATATTATCATCTTTGTTTTTTTATTGTCTCATAAAAAACAAAAATGTATCAAGGAAATGGATTAAACAAAATAAATAATAATGTTGCTGCATCTTGGAAACCTGAAGGACTTGTTGTTTTTGTAAGAAGTGTGGTATTCAGGATTTGATCATATTGTAGTCATGGTCTTGTAATATAAATGAACATTGGTGAAGTATGTTTGTGAAGACCGGACGAAGCTTGAAAATTACTCAAAAGTAATAGTGAAGGTGGAAACAGTTTTGAAGCTTTAAAACTATGCAATGTCAGTATTGTGAACAGTTAGTGAAGCTTGAACTATTGTAATTTTCAGTATGGTGTGAAACGGTGGTGAAGCTTCAGATTGGTCAAATTGACCAAAAGTGAGCGTCACCTTTGGAATAAATCAAGGGTGAAGCCTGGACTAACAAAATTTGCAGGATATAGTGATACCGGACTTTGTGTTTTTGTAAGCAGTGAAAAGTAGTGGTGAAAATCCTGACTTGATAAATAATTGGCCCAGTGAAGAAAGGTGATGATGAGGAGGGTGGTGGGGGTACCACGCTTCAAATGACGCCTGCCTAAGATTTCTTATTATTCCCTAAACGTTTTACTCTAACCAAAAATTTGCTGTGTCATCAGCATACAAATACACCTTAGATTCAGGACTCATCAGATTGGTTGAAAGATCATTAATATAGATTGTAAAAAGTAGGGGGCCAAAGTATGGACCCTGTGGTACTCAAAGTTCACAGGAGTATGGTTGAGTACTGATCACCATTTTTGTTATTTGGAAGCGATCATTTAAATATGACGTAAACCATTCAAGTTCCAGGCCATGCATTCCAATAGTCTCAAGCCGGTATGAGAAAATCATGATGGACCGTGTCAAAGGCCTTTTTTACGGTCTAAAAAAACCACACCTGTAAAAAAAATCCCCGAGCTCATATTATCAAGCAGAGAATCAGAAAACATCAATAAGACACGTTTGAGTGGAGTGCTTTGGCCTGAAACCTGATTGGTTGCAAGACACAATGTTATTTGCATCCAATGAGCTGTACAATGAGTGTGCACTAATTTTTCAAAAATTTTCATGGCATGCTGGAATAACAGAAATATGTCTATATGATGGTATCAGGGGGTCCCCCTTCCTTGAAGATAGGTGAAACTCGACTTACTTTCCATGCAGAGGGAA
>JAMKCH010058193.1:0-61748 GCA_023653785.1 Ophioderma brevispina | reverse complement strand
TAACAAGACATAAAGCAATAAGAAAAACAGAAAGTCGAACAAGAAGAACAAAAACAACACAAACAAAAAACAACACAAATAACGAAAAAGCAATACAGAAAAA
Organism: Ophioderma brevispina; assembly: GCA_023653785.1. Lineage (NCBI taxonomy): Eukaryota > Metazoa > Echinodermata > Ophiuroidea > Amphilepidida > Ophiodermatidae > Ophioderma > Ophioderma brevispina. The sequence continues at coordinate 61,645 of JAMKCH010058193.1, read as the reverse complement.
AAGAAGCATACACCGAACAGAAGAAAGGAATATTGAAAAGAAACCCCCAAATACTGAAAGAACAGAAGCATACAGAAAAAGAAAGAAGCTGTACTTTTCAACTGCCACTACTACGATAAACTAACTTAATTTTACGGGGCCCTTATATCAAAATTAACTTTTTAAAATCATCGTATTTATATTGGGGTATCCATATCCCGTGGAACACTGGAAATTCAAAACTAGTCAAAAGTTAAAGCTAAGTCAGGCTGGTTGTACCCATGCAAGTTATTATTCCAAGACTGTAAGTAAATAGTCTATTCTCCGCATGACTAACTATAGAGAAGTGAGCCCTTTTAATTTACATGTAGGCGGACTTAAGTTTGCATCATTTACAAGCAACTGCCTCACTTTGAATACGTAATTCACTACTTGTCTCCTCCTCCGCATTGGAAATTGAAATAACTGTGTTAGTTCCAACCATACGACAGCATTCCCAACTAACAGTTTATGGTTTTGTCGCATACCACACATAACGCTTTTATTATTTTGTTAATTGTTTAATGTTAATTCACTTCACTCGTTACTCAAAGTTATTCTGTAAGTTAAATCATCTACGGGAATGTCAATTATGTTGTATAGTCTGTATCACAGACATGGGAAATAAAACAACTGTGTCAAAGCCTATGTTATCTACTGTAGTACCTATGTGCGCGTACAATTTGCTGTATTTGTTCATCCGTTTATCGCGATAAAAGAAAAGAAATTGGTTAATTATATTATGTAAAAGCCTCTTTCTGCACGTTGACCTATGATTCTAGAAGTCTTCATGTAGTTATTATAACGCATAACAATCATGAATACGAGCCCATAGCTTTAGGGAAACTTGTGATACAATAAAGAAGCAAAGCATTTCATTCATGTACACTAATGTCAAATCATGTAAATGTTGAGCATGTACAACGAGTCTTGCTACTCATCATGTTTTCTCTCATTCTCGAAATCTTATAAGCCTGCATTTATTCGTTGCACGCTGGGTTTAAGTTCGCTTCACTTATGACAAGTTTTGAATAGTATCTTTGTCAGCTTCGCGTACGTATTTTCAAATTTCGCAGTTTTTAAAAAAAAGTAAATTCACATTGATAAACACAACATACTTTTTAAAAACAAAACACTTTTTTTTTGGTTTTCCAAGTCGAAGAGGCAAAGGAGATAAGCAACTGAGCTCGAAGAAAGACTGTGACGAATCCATCCAATGATCGCATTCCTTCTTGCTGACTGTTCTTTCTTCATGTTTGTCTCTGTTTGCGTTTTTACTATCTGCTGTATGTTGTAGGTTTTGTCTGGTCGATCGGGCGTGGTCTGGGGGGGTTTGTTCCGGGGGCGGTCACTCCTTTTTCTTGTTTTTAGTTCCCCGTATTTCCCATATTATGCCAATGACTGTACTATAAATAATTATAAATTTTTTAATAACTTTAAATGTAGAAGGTGAATTCCCTCTCTGAAGGCATTTACTTGATACTTCAATGATGCGAAAATGGAATTCGAAGTAAAATTCATGAAATGATCACATATCCCTAAAAAGAGTGAAAATTTCACTTGCTTATTTTGGTGGTTTTTGCTTCGCTTGATTGATTTATTTTTGGCTCTGTTTGCTTGTGCATATGTGTTTATTTTATTTTGAGGAAATATTCTCCTCGTCTTGCACATGCAAAACTCCTCATTCAGAAAATGTTCTAGAAATAGCCACTGTGAAAAACTTGACTTGGTCTGGGCTATCGATACCACTCTGTTTACGTCACCAATTAGTGACTGTTAGGAATGAGAACTAATGAAGAAAGAGCGCTGCCTGATAGACGCGAGTGATACTATGGCTGAATAACTCTTATTTCTTATCGCCTTTCGCGTCACCGCCTCGCGTAAACCGTCTTAGTTCACCCAGCGGCCTTAATTTACCCGATAAAAACACGATTTAAATCATACAATACAATATATAAAAGGGGGTGTTTGGATATTACATGTAAATCATGATAATACGGGTTGTGTGACCGGACAAAGTCGTGGTCGAGATTTGAAAAGAAAACAAAATAATTACGGGGGCACTCCATATTTGATGGTAAAAATAATTCTTTTTCAGTACTGACATGATCATAATATACCCTTAAATGTTTCTAAATGTGACTCAGCTCAAAACGGTCTAATTTTTAGTCTACCTTTATATAAAGTTGTAGGAATTTAAATGTTTAAATCTCTTTGGGTTCTTTTCAAATAATTCTTTTATCAAAATATCACCAATATTCAATGAACGTTAATTCAATATACGACATCTCGAATTCTATAATACCTCTTCCCAACCTCCAAATTTTGTCTACTTATTCTCTTATTTAAACAGGATAGTTTATTATACACGCGTAACCATTTCATACTGAGTTGCAGCCTCCCGGGCAAGTATCTGGCAAAGAAAAGGCTGCGTCGAATGTTTGCCGCCTGCCTTCACCAAAGCATCCCCCCTGGTATATTAATTGATGGTCGCTACAGAGGAGACCATTGTTTTTAATTGTGGATTGTCATATAAGAGTTCCTCCGGCGCTCTAGGAGGGAGGAAAAGTGTGGTGACTGGGGTGTGGCATTAACGATTTGTTGGGAGGATATCGGCATAAGGAGAAGCGGGGATGTACCCGGTGACAACTAGCGAGAGTTGGTTGAAGACGAAGAGAAGAGAAGAAGGCACCGGTGGAGACGCGAGAAAAATTGCACTAAGAGTTCAGAGACTGTCATCGTCACTGCCAACGTGAGAAAAAACACTGTTTTTTGCTGTAAATAAATAACCCCTGTTCATTTTTATTTTTTTTAAATAAATTTATTACACTTTTCGTTCGCAGTTTGGAAACTGTTACCTTACAAGGCAGTGGTGTTTCAGAAATCTTCCTACTATACTTTCGTGAACTTATATGATTAGATATCTTCATCCCAATGTTTTTTTCGTTAGTGAAACTGATTCTTTGAAACTAAAATCCAAATTCTTGAAAGGTTGTCATGAACATACCATGTTTCAATGAGAGAGGGCAAGGGCATGGAGAATGTGTAAATGGGAATGTGTAAATTTAACTTTGATAAGGGGAAATTGCCCTCAGCCTTTCTGATGCTTTTCCCCGAGGATATATGCGTTCTGAACGCAATCGTCTTGTTGATACAGCAGCCTATGAGTGGGCCAAGTGCTCTTGTATTGTTCGGTTCAACCCTGCAAATTCAGCCGCTTTCTAGTGATGTCATTTACAGACACCTTGTCTTAGATTTTTACCCGGCGAAAAGCTGAAAAAGTGACATGGCTTGAGATATATTGGGTTATGTGTGTGTTGCCTGATTTACAAGAATGGGTTAAAATAACTGTAACTTTCAAAATAAAATGGGAAACCCTTCATTTTTGCTGTGGTAAAACCGTAAATGCCGTATTTTTGTACACAAAAAAAATACCACACCTGTCGATGTGATATTGGGGGGAAGTTATTATTTTTTAGTGAAATTTTTTTTTTTTAAATTAAGTTTACAATTCTTTTTCTACATGGGATTTTTTTTAAATATTAAATTGGACAAAATGTACACCGATGTATGGATCTTTCGATCAAATGACAATGAGAACATCTTTCTATGACCGTTTTAGCTATGACCTCTAAACATCACAAGTAAACCCTTTTTCAAAAATTCTTTCATTAAGACCAAAATGTACGGTGTTGCCATTTTAATCAATACCCCAAGACATGGCTTTTTACATCAGATACTGTAAAATATTTGAAAATCCTTTCATTTAGGTAAACCTTCTGATTGCATTGTTTTGTGGTTACAATGGCAACCTTAATTTAAACCACCTTTTCAATTATTTTTTATTAGCTATAGAAGTTCAAAATCAAGAAGCAAATGCGTGTTGTTATGGTAACTACTCTAATGCTATTAATTCGAAAACTGACTCAAATAACTTGTACTCTTAGATTTTAAAATATCCCTATTCAAAACAAGTTTATTGTTAAAACATGACTTAATGGGCAAAAATGTTCTATTTTGGTCTGAAATGGAGAAAAATTTTGCAAAACTAAATACATTTTGTTTTGGTTGATTTGTGATATTTAAAGGTCGTAGGTAAAATGTATAGGTCATATCAGAAAATATCGTCATTGATATTTTGGTAGCCATAATCAATGGCATTGATATACTTTTGTTCAATGTAAAGATTACTTTTTGTGGAATTGTTTGTCAAAATCACTAAAAAGTTGAATTTTCCCCAAATATATTGATATGGTTTATGTTATTTTTTAACAAATACTAATCTACATGTAAACACGTTTTCACCACAGCAAATATGAATATTCTAGGTATTTTGGTTTATTAAAATTAAAGCTATTTTAATAATTGACATTTCTGAATAAAAGGAATATCGCTTAAAAAAAAAAACTTTCAACCCCGAATATCTCAAGCCACGTCACTTTTGAAAATTGTCAGCCAGTAAAATTAAAACGATAATGTCTGATAAATCATTTATATTGAAGGTCGAAATTTTTGTGGTTGACCATACTTTTGAAGTGAATGGTTATCACTACACTTTGTTTCAAATGTGCAGCATTGTCAAAGTGAGCTGTATCTAAATGTTCAGTAATTAAAATCTTGATTTAACAAAAAGTCCGACACTAGGATTGGTTTTGAACAAAGTCCGGGTACAATTTAGCGATGGTTTAAAGTAAAAGTCTAGAAAAGACGTAAGTAAAACATGCATTAGTGTGAGCAAAGTTTACTTTGGTAACGAAATACGGTTCCTTCCCCTCTCAGTATCCACCCACACACCCACCACTGGCCCCAAGCCCATACACCAAAACAAAAACAACTACAATTGTAAAAAGTTGTGTCTTATATTTAGACAGCCATGTCTTTGACATTAGAAACATAACGAGTCCTGGTTGAAGACATGCTCCAAAATACACATGCTCCATTTATACATTCCCCCGTGCTTCATTCCGTCAGATTTTTAAACTTGAAAATGTCTCAGAATTGACCTCATGCCTTAACAAATTGTTGATAGTGTCTTTTAAAAATACACGACTTTTGTATCTTGGCTAGGAACGAAAGCTAAATTTGTCTTGCATGCAGGCATAACTGCGACATACGCGGAGGGCACTTTACAAAGCCGGCTTCAAGGACGCGTCTCTTTTAAATCTTTCTTTCTTTTTCTTTCTTCTTTTTTTTTTTTTCTTTCTTCATTAAATTTTATTTATATTTATTATTATATTATTATTTGTGTTTTTTTTTATTTCTATCGCGAGCAACTCTGGAAAGCCGGTTTGTGCTGATGTGGGTTTCATCTCGTTAAAGTATGACCCCCCCCCCTTAGATAAATTAACTAAAATCTCTGAGATTTTAGTGCCCTGTAAACTCCAATCATGAAAAGTCTCGGGATAAAGACCATAACGGAAAAATTACTATATATAATTGTAATATAATTGTGAGCAATTCTGTTAATGTGGAATCAATGTAATTGTAATCCACGTGGAGTCAAATTGGACTCATTTGTTAGATTACTAACACTGTATAATGTTTGTTTTATCCGTGTCCGCCGACAGATTGTGCCTTATCGGGCTTCTTCAAATTAAATCATTGCAATATTTTGATGAAGAACGCTAACTCCATAGCAAGACAACGAAACTGGTTCCTTTCTTCTCCTGTACACACTATAAAATTCGAGTATAAAACTCTGTCTGTCTGTTACGGCATTTGGCTTTTTTTTTGGGGGGGGGCTCTTTGTCGGTTTAACCAAAATTTGGGTTCTTTGAACAGCTATAGTTCGAAGCCATTTTAAGTAGGTTCTTTATTTTAAAAATGGAAACCCATAAGGTAACTTCTATTTTTTCATATAGTAAAAACGTTTGTCCTTGAAAAAAAAACACGATCAATTGTTTTCAAGTTTATTCAAATAGCTCAGTTTTTTGACAACGGTGGTTCATGTATATGCCTCGGAATAGGTTTTCTAGATAAAGAAGCGCCTTATAACTGCCTTAGTTATTATGTATACACAAATAGCTCGCATCGTTTATTGACATTAATAGATTTTGTAAGAGTTTATTTTTCTAAATAAGAAAAACCTTTAATATTTGAGTTGAAGTATTTTTTGTTTATTTCGTGAACGCATAACAGTTGCTATTTTCCTTGAATGACGCGGCAGTGAATAACATCATAATATAGCATAAACATTGCTTGGTGACATATAAATAATTAATTAGACAGTGATTAATGTCGTAAGTTAGAAAATTAAAGCCAAAAGCACATTTTACGACACCCTTTATAAACAAGTTAATAAGTTAAATTATATTAACAGTGCAGTGCTTGAAAATGATAACAACAATTAGCACTCTTTTACTGGTCAATGTATATTCACCAGTCTTTTGTATATATTTGCAAATGTGTTGTGGTTAGCCTGTGACAGATCTATGCCCATGAGGAGACAGTATTGGCTATTGTATATAACTCTCTTTGTAACGTCTTACCCAAGTTTGTTTAGAATTATGTCTACTTTGTAATTTTGATCTGGTTGATTGTTGTGTTACTTTCTGTGTACGTCTATAGGCCTATTCGTACTTAGATACACCAAAAGCTGACGAGTGTCACTGTAGGTTGATTCATTATATATGCTAACCTCCTGTGTGAAAGACCAGTTATAATCATTATATATGCTAACCTCCTGTGTGAAAGACCAGTTATAATCATTATATATGCTAACCTCCTGTGTGAAAGACCAGTTATAATCATTATATATGCTAACCTCCTGTGTGAAAGACCAGTTATAATCATTATATATGCTAACCTCCTGTGTGAAAGACCAGTTATAATCATTATATATGCTAACCTCCTGTGTGAAAGACCAGTTATAATCATTATATATGCTAACCTCCTGTGTGAAAGACCAGTTATAATCATTATATATGCTAACCTCCTGTGTGAAAGACCATTTATAATCATTATATATGCCAAGCTCATGTGTGAAATATCACGTTTATCGTCATCATCATCAGTATATAACTCCTGTGTGAAAGACCAGTTATAATCATATAAATATGCTAACCTCCTGTGTGAAAGAATCACGTGTATCGTCAGCCATCCAGATATACCACCTGTGTGGAAGATCAGTTAATCATTATAGATGCTACCTCCTGGTGTGAAAAGAATCACGTTTATCGTCCATATCATCCAGTAAATACTCATGGTGAAAGACCAGTTTTATAATAATTATATATGCTACCTCCTGTGTGAAAGAATCACGCTTTATCGGCATCGCAATCACTATATACCTCCTGTGTGAAAGACCAGTTATAATCATTCTATATGCTACCTCCTGTTTGAAAGGAATCACGTTTATCGTCCATCTCATCCATATATCCTCTTTGTGAAAGATCAATTTATAATCATTAGATATGCTAACCTCCTGTGTGAAGAATCCACTTTTATCGCATCTCTCCCTATATACCGCCTGTGTGAAAGATCAGTTATCATCATTATATATGCTAACCTCCTGTGTGAAAGAATCACGTTATCGTCATCTCATCCAGTATATACCTCCTGTGTGAAAATCAGTTATCATCCATTATATCTCTAACGCTCCTGTGTGAAAAGATCCACGTTATCGTCATCCTCATCACACTCATATACCTCCTGTGTGAAAGATCAGTTATAATCAATATATATGCTACCTCCTGTGTGAAAGATCACGTTTATCGTCATCGCATCCAGTATACCTCTAGTGTGAAAGATCGTTTTATAATCATTATATGCTAACCTCATGTGTGAAAGAATCACATTTACGCCAATCTCATCCGTATATACCTCCTGTGTGAAAGACAGTTATAAGCATTATATATGCTAACCTCCTGTGTGAAAGAAGCACGTTTTTATCGCCACTCATCCGTATATACCTCCTTGTGAAAAGATCAGTTATAATCATTATATATGCTAACCTCCTGTGTGAAAGAATCACGTGTTATCGCCATCTCATCCAGTATATACCACCTGTGTGAAATGTGCATCATTATAATCATTTATATTTCTTAACCTCCTGTGTAATAATCACGTTATCGTCCATCTCATATCCCTCCTGTGGTGACAGATCAGTTATAATCATATATATGCTAACCTCCTGTGTGGAAAGAATCACGTTTATCGCCCTCTCACAGTATATACCTCCTGTGTGAAGAGCAGTTATAATCATTATTATATGCTAACCTCCTGTTTGAAATAATCACGTTTATCGTCATTCATCCAGTATATACCTGCTTGTGAAGATCAGTGTGTAATCATTTGCTAACCCTCTGGGTGACAGACTCACGTTTTACTTCACTCATCCAGTTATGCGCTGTGTGAAAGCCATTTGTAATTCATGCAACCTCCTGTGTGAAAGAAAGCACGTTTATCGTCCATCTCATCCAGTATATACCTCCTGTGTGAAAGATCATTTATAATCATTATATATGCTAACCTCCTGGTGAAGGAATCACGTTTATCGTCATCCCATCCATATTCATTATATATTTACCTCATGTGTAAAAGAACCAGTTAATAATCATATACCGTATATGCTAACTCCGTGGTGAAAGAATCACGTTTAGGGCCATTCTTCGGCCACGTGTGACCAAAAACCGGTGAATTTTTTCTTTCAGCCCAATGCTTGTTTTGTCAACGTAACCAATCTGTTATTACTTTTTAATTATTAAATAACTTTCAGTCCAACCTAACCAAAAATAATCTTTTCCACTTTTGGTACGATTGGTATTTTGTTCCGGTTGCCCCCAAAAGTTGGTCACGTTTGTGACCTTCTGATGGTCACAAACGTGGACCGGACGTTATTTTTCCCCAATGACAAATAACCTATCAAGTGAGGAAGTGATATATTATTTTTTGGTTAGGCTTAGACTCAAGGATATAATATTGTAAAATTAATAACGATGGTTATGTTGAACAAAACAGCATTGGGTTTGAAAGTCAAAAATCGCCGGTTTTTGGTCACAAACGTTACCGAAGAATGGCCCTTTATCGTCATCTCATCCAGTACTATACCCCTGTGTGGAAGATAGTTATAATCATTATGATATCGTAACCTCCTGTGTAGAAATAATCACGTTTATCGTCAACTCATCCAGTTATACCTGCTGGGAAAGATCATTGTAATCATTTGTAACCTCCGGTGTGAAAAGAATCACTTTTATCGTCATCTCATCCAGTCTAGACCTGCTGTGTGAAAGATCAGTTGTAATCATTTGCTCACTCCGTGTGAAAGACTCACATTTCTCGTCATCTCATCCAGTATATCCTCCTGTGTGAAAGATCAGTAGAACCATTAATATGCTAACCTCCTGTGTGAAAGATCACGTTTATCGTCATCTCATCCAGTATATACCTTTGCTGTGTTAAAGATCATTTGTAATCATTTTTGCTAACCTCCTGTGTGAAAGAATCACGTTTATCGTCATCTCATCCAGTATATACCTCCGTGTGAAAGCTCAGTTATAATCCCTTAATATATGCTAACCTCTGTTGAAAGAATCACCATTATCGTTATCTCATCCATATATACCCCTGTGTGAAAGATCAGTTATAATTCATTATATAGCTAACCTCCTGTGGTGAAAGAATCACGTTTATACGTCCATCTCATCCATCTATACCTCCTGTGTGAAAGACCATTTTTTACTCATTATATATGCTTAACCCCTGTGTGAAAGAATCATTTATCGTCCATCCATCCAGTATATACCGTCATGTGTGAAAGCTCAGCTTAATAATCTTATATGCTAACCTCCTGTGTGAAAGAATCACATTTATCGTCATCTCATCCAGTAAATACCTGTTGAAAGATCATTCTATCATTATATATGGCTAACCTCCTGTGGGTGAAATATCACATTTATCGTCATCTCATCCAGTAAATACCTCCTGTGTGAAGAATCTTCTAACCAGCATTCATTATATATGCTTACCTCCTGTTTAAAGACTCACATTTTATCGTCATCTCATTCTCCCATAGATTAATGTTTTCAATTCCTTAAAAAAAGAAAAACGGCGTGTACTGTACCCTTAGTAACCAAATCAATGCCATGTCCCTTATGCTAGCAATTTTAGAGTCAATTTGTAAACACTGGTATTTTAACTGTTCAAATGGCGATTGTTAAAAGATTTGATAGTAGTGTAGGAGCTTGTTTTAAAATGACTAGAACTTTTAATTTCTAAAGATAGTGGACCATTCATCGCTTTATATTTATCCGGTAATTTTATATTCCTTTATTATTACTTTCCCATACTGGCTTTTCGGAAGAAACAAGTCTCAGTTCATGCAAAAGTAAATAAAACTTCCAAGCATCTAGCTCCTCGTGGTAACTCAGTAGATGTACGAAATATCATGAACTCTAATTTACCAACTATTTCAATTGTTACATGATATTATCGCAGAATACGCGTCTATTGACCTGCAACTCCAGGCTGCATCTACGATCTATAATTTTTTTTTTTAGAAAGCTGTGTAGTTTATTAAGAATAGATTCTTGTATGGAGTAAGTGTTAGGCCTACAGTAACAAATGCTTTTCTCAACAAATTTGCGGTTGATACGCAACGGAATTATATCTAACACTCCACTTACGAAAATAAACTCTTAGATACATGTGCGTGGACAAACCAATTTAAGCTAAGCAGATATACACGCCGGTCAGGTACTAGGTATCTTTTCACCTTGTAGTCTATTATCAAAAACTTATCTTAAAAAGATGAAAAGGTTGTCGCTCCCTTTTTTTGTCGAAAAAATGCAAACATGCTGTATATGTTTTACACTTTTTTCCTCCCAAAACAACCCAAGACTTGAGTGTAATTTTATTGGGTAAAAAAAATGTGATTTATGTTGATATCCTATAAAATAGGCTACAGACTGTCCCAAAAAAAACTATACAACACAGATTAATTTTTTAGGCCAAAAATTTAGTTCATCTCACTGGAGTTTTACTGATCTTTTTAAGGATGTTCCAGCTTCAATGAGATTTTTTAGTTGGTTTAATTTGAGGGTCTGGTTTCAGGAGTTATGGCTAATTATCTGAAAAAGTTGAAAAACCTGTTGGGCCAATTTCGTCCGCTATCCTGATATCAACAATTGCCATGAATCACCTTCAAGACCTTCTTTATTAAAAATTAAATAAAAGTAGTATAAGAAAGTGCTGTTCCTTGTGATATAGCATAATTTATAACTTTATAATGTCCGCAATTGCTAATAAATACCTGTAGCATTGGAAATTCAATTCCAACTGTCTTGTTGTCTCAGTGTTACTCCAGGTTTCAGCAAAGGTAAGACCTTACCATAAAAAACACCCTTGTTGAAAGTAAACTAACTGCGACTTGAACACCAACCATCCTTTCCTTGATTGCTCTTTGTTGAACATCTGCTTTCTTCTTCATATTCCTCCCTGGCATCTTAGGCAGTGGGGAATAGGGGAATGAGGTCAAATTTGTCCCTCCACTTAGAGCGTTGTCCGCCCCTTTGTCCCTCAAACAGACTTGTAGGCTGTTACATTAGTTTCAGCAGTCCAATTCCCCAAATTTCCATAATTTTCATGATACTTGTCCCCCTGAGAGTTCGAGTCCCCTCATTCACCCAAAACATAATTTCGGTGCTTTCACGGAAAAATAATATATTGATTAGTTCAATGCATGATAATACCATTCACCCTGACTGACCTAATTCTTTTGTTTGAAAGGGATTAATCCTACAATGATGCCACACGCCTTACACCTTTGTTTCTTGAACCTTCAGGTGAAACGCAAGTGTATTTTTATCCTTTGTGTTCAACTGACAATATCTCCGCTTAGGGTCCAACAAATTGGATGGAAAAAAGCGAGGATTTAGCTTGGGATCTTGTCTAACAAATAAAGTAAAAACATCTGGCAAAAATGCACATTTTAATATTTTTTAATAATTTTTAGTTTGATTGTATCGTTTTTTATTGGGACAGTCTGTATATATAGACCAGTTACCATCCTACGTCACTTTTCTTTTTGTTGACTGCCAATCCCTGCCCCTGCCAATCTTTATGGTCCATAGTATTAAAACTCTAACAGATACAATTGCCCCAGTGTGTAACATCAGGCCGACCTATTCAAGATACCAGGCCCTACATGTTACAAACATTGCTGTTAACTGGTCTATACTTTTTTTTTAATTTATAAATTCATAATATCACATTTTTTTTATGACACACGCCTTCAATTTTTGTCGAATGTCGATTTTTTAGGTGTGGGGAGTATACTCAACACATGATCACTCCTACGGAACTGCCTCCAACCATGGGTTTTCTCATTTTTTCAGGTTCATGGTATATGAATAACCCCCCTTTTCATGCCAATTTGGTATAGAGATGGGTCCGTTTTAAAATTTTTCTCTAAAATTTGCTTGGGAAATTTGCCGCATTTTTTTTTTTAAAGTTGTAGCCAAATTTTCCTAATTTGCTAAAAGGGTCGATTTTGGAGAAAAAATGGCAAACGTGGTTAAAATTGCATCTCTGTTATAGCTTGTCCCCTTTTTCGAAAAAACGTGGTATTGGGCCCTATTCCACACTCTCTGAGGCACCTCCCTACCCTGTCAAACTTAGACCCCCCGGTTCTGTTACGGGTTTGGTTTTTAATGGATACCAAATCTCCTTAGGGTTTCAACTTTCCCCATGATTTACAGTTCTTTGACTAACATTTTTATAATGAAGATCGGGATTCTGCCCGATCTTAATAACGTGACTGTGCTCATAACGTCGATTTTTTCATCAGTCCTTGGTCAGTTCGTTTTTTTTGTTTCTCCTTTCTTTCTTAACTTTTCTTTAAAATGAAAGTTGGTATATTTTGAGGCGCTGAACCCTTCGTTTGAGACAAAAATCAGGGAAAAAATCATTTTATTTCTTCAGAAAACACACAATTGCTAACCTTTGAGGCGTATCCCTCGTTTTCCACCAGACAAAATCCGAGAACGTTTCTTTGTTTTATTATTTCTTTAGAAAACACGCGCAAGGAAGTTCTTTGCTTAAACTGAACACTGCATACACCAAATCGAGGGCTTCCATCATTTAGATTTTTGTGGCGAGTGCCCCATGCTTACATCCCTCACACCTCTCATTCTTTTGTTGTTCCCTGCCTTAACATGTCGAGAAAACCAATACATATACATACTACAAGATGTTTATCACCGAGTATTGTGTCAAAAGCTTTCTGTCTTAAAAGCTTGAAATCAGTAGCAAAACTTCAAATGGTTTGAATATTTTAAAAATATATGGATTTTTAAAATGAGACAGATACTAATTATAAGACCGCGGAATGAGACAGATTAAATTTTGTTGTCCATTTCTGGTAGATTTTATCTGTAGTGTTTACCGGTGGTTACAAGACCATCAGAGATTTCTCAAACTGTTGAGGGGTTGGAGGTCTTGTCCTCCAGTTGCATGTTCATGAGTAGTCCGTATGCCCAATATGTTTACTCTAAGTGACCAAAATTTAACCCTGCAAACAGTTTTCTTATACTTTTCAGGTCTTACATGCCCGCAAGGGAAAACCAAACCTTGGCCCTCAACCCGCATAATACTTTGATAATCCATAATATAGTATGGCGTTGAAACCGGAGTGAAGGGATGGGTAAATAAATGTTTCTTTCTGACCTTGCATAAGTCCCTCTTTTCTCCCATCAGTGCCCTTGTAAAACTGATTTAGAAACAATTACAGTCCAATAGAATCTCTTATTATACTTTTGAAATTTTGACTAAAACAACTTGTCAACCACCCCAGACTTTATTCAAGGAAATTTCCGCCAATGCTATCCGAAAACAAACATGTCTCAACGTGACTTAATATTCACGATTTCTTCTTATTTATGGTTACGATTATTCTTCTTCTTCTTCTTATTATTATTATTATTATCACATGTTTTTAATTTTAAATTCTCTCTTTATTCATTCTTCACAACACAACAACAATATTGTTAATTGGCAATAAGATAGTTAAAATCATCAGTTAAGTGTTGTTCTTATTTTAAAGATGTTTGTATATCGACATGTCCGCTTGCATCGGAGTATCTCTATGCAAACTGTGATCGCTATAATTTTGAGTTAGACTTAGTGTTAGGGTTATGTCTTTACACTTAGGTAGGGTTGAGTTTGGGGAAATGTTAATTATGTGTGAGGGATGGTTATACTAGCTTAAATTCGAATTTGGTGTTGGTTCCTGCATTACATATAATGTACTATATAAAAATACCATAGTTGTTAAAACAGTAGTTTTCCATACGTTTTTCCTCTCACTTACCGCCCTGATATCGAATTTATAAAAAAAAAGTTGCCAAACGCCACCTTTCTCGATATCCATTGTTCTTTGGAAGTCCTACTTCCGCGTTAAATATGTGGTTCACCCACTTGGTATTGCTCCAGTTGAGTTCCTAGAGTTGAGGCATATACTGTAGATATAACTGGCAAAAGGCTAAGTCTTTCTTTTATATGGTGACTCTGAGTATCCTTTGAAGTAGATGAGACAGGGATAGGATCAACGCTCTTCAGGAAGCTTTCTCTTGACTTCAAGCGGTTAACTGTTGGTTCTTGGTTGAAGAGGTCATGGTGTCATTCATCCTTCAACTTGAACTTGATTCCATGCTTGAAACATGCCCTTCTATCATGTGTGCCGGTACTGTCATAAGATATTATACCATATCTTTTCACAGGCGAATCGAGTGGAATAGAAGTCAACAATTTGACCGAATATACTATTATTTTTACTATTTCACGAATATAGGTAGTCAATATTTTGTTTTTATTTATTAGAATATCACATTGGGCTCAAATCACTGCAATCATGATTACAGTGCCTATTGTGTTGGCTTAGACATCCCCAATATCAGGCGACAGACATTATTAAGGTATAGGGTCGAGTTTCTGTGTACATGTGTATAGACCTTTCCCCACGGGGCATGCATACTCAGCAGTCAAGTACAAGCAGAGTATTAAAGCAGTTGACGTCAGTGTCCGCAGTTGACTATAAGTTATACCCAGTACGTCCCCATGCACTCTTAAAAAACAGAATTTGTCAAATTTTGACACAATTTTGGGATCAAATTGAATAAAATTTGATCATTTTGATGCCACGTTATATATAACAGAATCCAATGCCAATGGTAAATTCATTGTATTTTTTATCATCAAATTTGTTAAAATTCACTTATTAGGCCTACATGAACACATGGACATCATCACTCATACTACTTTGAGTCAATACCGCAAAGTTGGGCGGATCGTTCAAACAGCGTGCACGCAAATGGAGTAAACTCTAACGGTGTATTTTCTTGGTGCTGTAACACTGTAAAACTCCGGAGGTATTTTATTACAAAATCATACCATTTTCACTAAAGGTGTTTGATTTAGATTACTCATTTCAGTTAGAGTTTAACACAATATAACACAATCCCCCATGCAAAAATATGGATTTTTGAAACATTTTGAGGGTGCGTTCTCTTTTGCAAATAAACTAGTCATGTGACCGGACATAATTTTGTCGACGATGAGTCCACTAAGTATTTGTCAACTACTTTGGTGTTCAATGATCAATTTTTTATTCGATTTGCTCCAATGTGTAAAAAATTTGACAAATTATTTGGGCGAGCTTCCGGAGACTAAAGGAGTAGTTTGCTTCTCGGTACCAAGTGGGAAGGCACACCCAGGGCTTTGGGGACTCTTTCTTTTAAAACCAAACCTTTAACTTGGCCTGTTTACTCCGAGGTTGCGTGCATCGATAAAACGGTATACCTTCACTTCTGTTTTGGTCATTGGTGTAAATGTTGCAGAGAAGTGAAGAGAGCACACGTCCCTGTGGGGGACCAATTCCTATGTCTTCTTCAAGTTCTTATCACGCAATTCTACAAAGAATATCTTGATCTCAGATATATGCCTACTATACTCCTATTTTCGTTGAGTTCAGTCAATCGAATTGTCCTTGGTGATCTCCATCGGTCTTTTGAAGATATAGTGGACAGTATTGTAATGTAAGCAGCCGAGAGGTCCACAAACACAACTCCGGCAACATGACGGACATGCTTCGCAGCCATGCACTTGGTCCCTGGAATATGTAGAATGTAATTGAATATTATTAGTTTGCTTGGTTTCGGGTTTTCAATTCTGCACAAAGTTACAAAGATGGACATAAACATGGTGAGATAAACATCGCATCGGTGTGTGTTTCTTCAAGTAAAAAATAAATTATAAAACTAAAGTACAAAAAAGAAATTATATTTTAAAAATATAATGACATATCCTATACACGTGTACCACCATGCAATCCTCAACCACCATATACGCATCTGTATCTGCCCGGGGGTTATCTCCCGACCTTCAAAATGATTTCTTCACGGACCTTTGCACATGTCTACAAAAGCTCCACGTGGATTTCCCCCACCTTCTTTCTTTTCCGAATCAACACTCGTAGACTGAAGTTTTAAAGGCACAGATTTGAATAATTGTCGTTATAGAATTAAATCGTCATTTCTGGGATTGCATAGTACTAAAACGTTGTTATTATTACGGATTATATAGTTTTCATCTAGATAATTCAAGTGAAAAAAAAACGCATGGTGTTCTATTCTACTTACAGTCTGTTGTGGGTGTGATAACAGTGGGTGTGATTAAAGCATGGGAAGAAAAATGATATGGTATGTGAGAACATGGGGAAAACGGGTGCGAATGCAAAGGTGTTTCGGGAAGTTTATGTAGAAGATTATTGTAAAATTTCATTATCTTAGCAATGTATTTCTTTAAAGGGACAGTAAGAGATTTTTTGAGGATATAAATTTCTCTCAATTTGCAATTGATCGGTTGTAGACCACCTACCGAAAAGTTTCGAAGGTTTATTGGACACACAACCGGAAACTCTGTTTTGAACTTGCCTGCTATCGTAATCGTCCAAAAGCGTGTTTTTTGGGGGGTTTTTTTGTCGTGCACAACAGAAAATACTAAAATTAATAATTTTCTTAATGGTCATCTTACATAACGACGGCGTATTCGGCTTGCACTTCAGGTGTGATCTATACATTGGTAAGCATTCCAAATGCAAAAAAGAAAAAAATGATTCGAAAAAAATTAGTGGCGCTTCTTTCTGGAAATGGTCCCGTGTCCCTTTAAATAGACCAATGAAATCAATTAATAACATAGTTCTTTGGTTAGAGCGTGCAAGTCTTATACTGCATTAATTGAGTTCATGTTGAAATTGTATACAACATTTGTTATTTGGCCTCTTTATTCTTTCACGAACACTATAAGAGGTATTAGGGGGAAATTCTTATACAAATTTTCTCGTAAAAAACAAAAAATGTGTCAGAAATTTATTAATCTCAGATCTCAGGTGTTTCAGAAAAAACGGGGTCGCCTTATGAAAACACTGACCCGGACATGTTTACAGCATGTCATTAGAGAGGGACTCCAGAGAGAAAAATTAAAAAGATTAAAGGGACATAATGGCATGAAAAAATTGACATAATGAAAAGGACCCTTACTGATATCACTTACACGAGTTTGGATGTTTACATTCTGTAAAAACAGTAAAAACAGGAAGAGTTCCAGGGAGAGGTGGCAGTTGTGGCAATTTCTGGAACATAAGCAAGGTGTTCACATCCCTGACAGAATTTACAGTGTATCTAGCATGTTTTGCAACACAATTCAAAAGCATTCAGACCGGGATTCAGGCATTGTACTTTAGGCTTGTGGTAAGATATTGATCTGGCAAGTGAAAGATGGATTAGCCAGGATTAGCACATATACAATAGCAATGGTCTGTGAGCTGATGACAACATGTTTTTTCAAGTTTGGTAAATGCTGGCAGTAATGTCAGCACCCTTGTTCCAGAAATTGCCACAAACTGGCTGTCCTATCTGATGTAATAGCTAAAGATTGTGAATAAAGCGTTATTTGCTGCTAATTATGTGTCCTTTTATTGCTGTTCAATATTCTAATACAGAAGTGTATAATTTTGCAATATGTTTGTGTAAAGTTCAATATGGCTGTATTACAACATTAAAGTGCAACGAGAGATTTTACATACCAGGTGTCCCTAAAAATAGAAAAGTACTGATTTTTGCCCTGATGTAAAGCTTTCCATCAAAAATATCCCCATCTGAAAGGATTAAGCTGAGAAATGTTTCTTTGGTACAAAAATTGTGAAATTTCTAATTTAAAATTCAGCCTATGGTTTATATTGAAATAGTAACAAATCCAAATCACCTTTTCTCTCTCTTTTAAGACATTTCTGTAGCCAAATGCATGGAAAGCAATCTGCTGAGTGTCTAATCTATGAATTTACTATTATGACACAATATTTGGGTGCCTCAAAATCTGTCGCTTCAACTCTTTTGGCTCTATGGTTTCATGATTTGCTTGAAAAATAATGTGTTTTTTTCTTACATTTTACAGAGGCAACAACAATGGAAAACATCATACAACATGACCGGCCAAGCAACACATCAGATATTTTACTCTTACAAAACTCTTCAAACACAAATAACGGCGTCGGGTCACCAGACGGAATGATCGCCTCGCCAGAGGAAGAACACCGAGAAATTCTCCAACGTAAAACAGCTAGCGATCGTGAAAGATCACGCATGCGTGATATGAACGATGCGTTTGAAGCTTTGCGCGGGAAACTCGCACACAGGAAGCAACCAGGAAAGAAGATGTCCAAAATTCAAGCTTTGAGATTTGCTATTGAATACATATCTGATTTGGAAGAAACTTTGACAATGACAACGAGGTTACCAGGTGCCGGAGGTGCGTACTACCAATGGGCTAGGACAAGAGGATTTATTTGGGCAAGAGAAAAGGTAATTTTTGAATTAAGCCTATTTTAATATAAACCCAACAATTTCGTAATCGCTATTTATCACCTATCGAATCTAAGAAGGGTTTATGTAAACACTTTTCGGCTGCAAGACGACAATTTCACACCGCACAGGGCCGCTGTAGTGAGGCAATTTCTTAAGGGAGAGGGGGTAAAGCAGATGGCCTGCTTGCTCTCCTGATTTGAACCCTATCGAGCATGCTGGGATGCCTTAAGCCCAGCCATCAATTACAGGGACAATCATCCTCAAACACTACAGGAGTTCGCTCAGTCTCTGACCGATGAGTGGGACGATCTGCCCATTGACATCATAAACAACCTTGTGGACACTATGTCGCGACGTCTTGACACACTGATTCATGCCAGGGATGGCCATACTTGATGTTAGTGACAGATTGACATTTAAAACAGTACTATTGAACATTTCGATGTATGAAATCACTCTAAATGTGTTATATGTAAAAATGACTGATGTGAAAAACTTGTAAAATCCTTAAATCTGCTGTTCAAAAACCCCTTTTCCTTTCAGGCTAAGGACGTACACAGTTCATGTTCATGGGGCTAAGTTCATGGTTATATGTTCGGAAGAGATTGATCGTTCAAGTAGGGTGGCGATATACCCTAGATATCAAAAATAACTCATACTGTAAGAATCAGTCCATAAAAAGTGGTAAAAATATTTTATTCCAACTTTATGAGCAACAGTTTAGTTCATAAAACAAAAATACCAATTTGAGATCACTTATACATATTATTTTTAAAAAATTAAATTTTCTATCTCTGAGTCATTTTTGTCTAAAAAATACAAATGTTCTCAGTAAATCAAATAAAAAAACGAAATGCGATAAAAATGGCTCCAAAATTAAGATGCGCGCGGCCTACTGGAAACAAATGTGTTTTTTTTTGGGGGGGGGGGGGGTAATAGGCCTACGTCATAAAAAAAATAAAGTCCTCGCGTTTTTCATTGGTTTATCAAGCACGTTTTAGCCTAATTGTAAAGTATTATGGTATACCGAGTTTAAACGATATCAATCACACTTTAAT
Source organism: Ophioderma brevispina (assembly GCA_023653785.1). Taxonomy (NCBI): domain Eukaryota; kingdom Metazoa; phylum Echinodermata; class Ophiuroidea; order Amphilepidida; family Ophiodermatidae; genus Ophioderma; species Ophioderma brevispina. The sequence continues at coordinate 41,712 of JAMKCH010058193.1, read as the reverse complement.
TAAAGAGACACTGGCACTCACATTTGGAAAAATAGTGCACCCTCAAGATTTTTCAAAATTGATATTTTTGCTTGGTTGTAAAGCTTTTATATAATATATTAGCCCTCGCCTGAAACGATCAAGCCCAAATCAGCGCCCTTATGGGTAAACAGAACGATTTTATAATAAAACCACCCCGGAGTGATTTTAATCAGCAGACGACGGATCATGGCGTTACACACAAGAAAACACACGCAGGAGTTGATTCCCTCGGCACCTACCCTGTTTGATTGGCCTGTGATATTCATGTAATAGACACATTTGTTGATTAAAGTTATAATTCAGTACCGGAAACCAAAAAATTAGCTTAAAATACTGGATGTCCTTAGCCTTTTTAAAGCCTCCTATATGTTATGTTTTATGGTATCTGCATTCTTCTAAGGTCCTAGACTATCATTTGAGAGCAAATTGAAGGAAAATGTGCCTGTACCAATTTAAATACTTTGAGGGCTAGAGTTTCTTCATAGTTGTTCTCTTTGTAGACCAAACCTTTTTATAAGATCCTCGAACGTTCTAAGAACCATTTCCTAACATAAGCTTTCTAAAAACCCAGGCTTTCGGATCTTAGAGAGTTTTAAGACTAATGCAGCTATACTCCGTTTCCCTACCTCTACCCTGTGCTCTATTCTGCATTGACGCAGAATACGCGTTTCGATTTGCGTAGTTGCTTTTTCCTGACATGGAAACACCATATCGATGCTACATCAAAAGTTATTTCTCGAAATATTGCCATAATTAACAAGTTGAAACATTTTGTACCTGAACGTACATTGCGATCCCTTTATTGCACATTAATCTTACCTTACCTAAATTATGGTGTACTTGCCTGGGGAAACGCATGTAAAACCTACTTGGAAAAAATATTTAAAAGACAGAAACGTGCTTTGAGAATTATATCTAATAACCACTACAGGTGCCACTCTGGACCCTTATTTTGTCAATACAAAGTATTAAATGTTTATGACATGTATAATCTTGAATTGGGTGTATTCATGCATAAGCATCATCTACACTTGTTACCAAATGTTTTTGATAATTATTTCTCTAGAAGGGCTAATGTTCATGACCATAAAACAAGATATGCCAATAACCATAATTATAACCTTAAAAAAATAAAACAAATTTTGCATCAAAAAGTGTTAGAACGTCAGGACCTATTCTTTGGAATCCTTTACCAAGCAGTATTAAATTATCGAAAAAAAACATCAATTTAGAAACCATTATAAAAATCAGTTAATGAAAAATTATGAATAATGTTCTTTTTTGGAGCTTTGGATGTGTGATTATCTTTTTGAATTTAAACATTTGCTAACAATTTTGGTTTTGTTCGTGTATTTGTCTTGCATGTTTCACACCGTAATCCTTGTCAACTCGCGGCAGGTCTGGAGGGGGGGGGTTGCCTGGTGTTGGTGGTGATGGTGGTGTTGGGGGTAGTGGTGGGTGTTTACCGTATGTGTGCTGATGGTTGCGGTGTGATTTCTCCGGTAACTTTTATTTATTTTTCGTTTAGGAGGTGTCCGTTTACAGGTCTTTTTGGCCTTTTGTTCACCTCCTCCATGTTGTCTAGTATGTTTTTATATTGTACATATATTTTTGCATGGAAATAAAGATTTGAGATACTAGAGCAAATTAGATTTTAACCGAATGATAACACTCATGAATGAAAAACATGTAATGTCTTGTAAAATAATGGAAATAATTATGGTACCCAGTACGCAATTACTGTTATTTTTTATTCTATTTACATTTGCCCCTATGTTTTTCCTTTTAACAGGCTAAATTACCAGAATATCACAGTATGCAACCGACAACAGATGGCGCTCTTCAGATGCACGACCAATCACAGCAGCAAGTCCTATGCCCCCTGAACGTCGACCCATACACACAGTTACAAGACCAAGGGTGTCCTGTAATGGGACTTGAACCCAATAGTCAGAATGGTCTCAGTTCAGTAACGAATCTTTGACTTTGTTTGTAAATATTTGTGTTATATATTATAGAATTATTGACGCTATTTAAGATTTTTTTTTGCATATTAGCCCATCGAAACAAGATTATGTGCTGGTGTAGGACTACGCTACGTGTACTCCACGTGACTCTAGAGAGATGTGGGCGGGATGTGGGGCGGGTGGAAAGCAAACACCGAGTTACAATATGCTCATCTACCAAGGACACAGTTCAGTGGGTTGTACTTGTATATACATTGAACATATATCATACCCAAAAAAACAGGGGTATATTTTCTAAATGCATTGGTTACTGAACTGTGCCAAGGGAATTGAGATTTTACTAGCTCATAGTGAAACAGCAAAGTACTAAAAAAAAAAAGGAAGTGGCTATTGACACGATCATCGTGTCAATAACGTCGCCCGAAATGGCTATTGACACGATCATCGGCTGTGAGAAAGTGAATGGCTATGGAGGCCGATAGGGTTACTGTGACGGTGTGCTTCTATGAGATTTTGGTCCTGGAGCATAAATAATCTGATCCCAAATATGGTCCAGGACCGCATTTGCCATATTGTCCTGGAGCATAAATAAAAAGGAGCATATTTGAATATGCTCCTGGAGCATCTGGAAAAATATGTAAAATATGGTTCAGGACCACATTTTCCATGTGGTCCTGGAGCATAAATAAAAAGGAGCATATTTGAATATGCTCCTGAGGCATATTTGAATACACAAATGGTCCAGGCTTGAGTATATGGGAAATGGTCCTGGGAGCTGTGGAGAAATATTGTAAATCAAATATGCCTCTAGGACCATTTGCCTATAGTCATGGAGCATGTGCACTAAAATTTGACTTGGAATATTTCTCCAGATTACCATATGGTCAACCACACGATCATCGTGTCAATATCCTCCGCCCGAAATGGCTATTGAAACGATCGTGTCAATAACGTCGCCCGAAATGGCTATTGACACGATCATCGTGTCAATAAGTTCGCCCGAAATGGCTATTGACACGATCATCGTGTCAATAACGTCGCCCGAAATGGCTATTGACACGATCATCGTGTCAATAACGTCGACCCGAAATGGCTATTGACACGATCATCGTGTCAATATCCTCGCCCCAAAAAAAAATACCTACACCCTCCACTGCCAACTGAGAAGGCGGATATGACGTTGTGGGGAAGAAATAAGACTAGGTGCGTGAGGATACCGGACGGGCTATACCCTATATTTGGACGAAAATCGTTCAGAAATGGCTGAAAAATCCACGAAAATGTGCTCAGTTGCTATGGAAAATTACCATTTGTTTGTACGCGTTACTAAGCGGCGAGTACGCGTGGTGCTTTGCGACGGGTGGTTACGCGTGCCAACGGGCGATTACGCGTAAGGCGCTATATGCGGTACGCAAGTGACAGGCTCTTATAGTGCAAACGGTGTGGGGAAAGAAAGAAATGGTCAAGAACACGCCATGTTATTTCGCTTTGGTTGTCGTATACCCCACGGAGATTTTGAGAATAAAAAAAATAAAATATACGGAAAATTATGAAATATTGACATATTAATATTTAGAAATAGGCCTAAGCTATAGGATATGCTGCAAACTATATACAAGGAATAAAAATACGAATACGGGATGCTGTGACGGGAGGGGGGGGTCATAAACTATAGGATGGCGAGAACTTTATATGGGAGTTTGAGGAGTTATGAGAAAAAATATGTGGAAAATACGGGAACTACGTGTTATCGCACGAGGAGGACTTTTGAGAGAATAAAGTACACGGAAATTTATACGGGATTAAATATTGAAATGTTATTATTTAAAAAAATACGACAAAAATAAAATATACGGAAAGTTATACATGATTAAATATTCAGCAGACGTTTCCTTAGAAATCGGTAACTACATGAGCTATAGGATATGATAGGTACGCGAAATTGAGTTATTAAAAGTGTAGTGACTCGGGGAAGTCCTAAAGTTCATGGTGACGGGTTTGGTTGCGGTGCAGTGGTCTCGCCATAGTGTGTCACTTTTTCAGTGATCGCTTCAGTTTCAGTGATCGCTCCCGTTCACTCAACTAGCGGGAGCCCGCGCGAAGCGCGGGCCTCCCGCTAGTCTACTATAACGTTCTGATCAAAATGCTCGTATGAGATTTTGGCCCGAAATTATGCTCCAGGACCATATTATGGTCCGGGACAATATGGTCCTGGAGCATAAGTAATCTGGAGAAATATTCTAGGTCAAATTTTAATGCACATGCTCCAGGACCATATGGCATATATGGTCCTGGAGCAGTATTTGACTTAGAATATTTCTCCATATGGTTCTGGACCATTTGTGTATCTAAATATTCTCCAGGAGCATATTCAGCATATTCAAATATGCTCCTGGACATTTATTTATTCTCCAGGACCATATGGCAGATATGGTCCTGGACCATATTTGACTTAAAATATTTTCCAGATTATTTATGCTCCAAGACCATATGCTCCAGGACCATATGGTCCTGGAGCATATAGTCCTAGAGTATAATTTCGGGCCAAAATCTCATAGAAGCGTTCAAAATCGCATTTCTAGTTGGGTGTGCCCATTTTTGACCCACTGACACACATGACCCTGATGAATTCAGTAGACTTTATGGAATAAAGTGCACTTTATTCCGTAGAATTCATCAGGGTCATGTGTGTCAGTTGGTCACAAAATGACCACACCCCTTCTACTTATATCGAACCCGTGTCTCCATGCCTCGCAAATCCCTCTAATCCCTACTTCCCTAACCCACTCGTTGGGGTGTCAGCTTTCTACGATCAACATCTCAAACGATGTGACAAAAAATCTTCTGGATGAACCCTGAAGAGACAATTTCTATCAGGTTGATCAGTGTAATGTATACACTCTGTATAGGTCTTAAAATCGGTGGTTTCATTCTCCAAGGAACTTATGAATATTTTCATATTTTTGCTCGTCATGTTTTAAAATCATTGTATTGTTTATGGTTCTTCTCTTAATAGATTGGATCTTAATTCCTGCTTTAGCAAGATAATTTTAATCCCTTGCAATTAAATTAAATGTCGTATCTGATTTTGTTGAAATATAAAAGGATTGCAGCATTTTAAAAGTGTTTTGAAGTTGAACTAATCGGACTGTCCAGGCGTTTGCCTTTTTTAAAAAAAATTAATTCAAATCATACACTAAAATGCATGGGGATCAATGTGGACCCAGGATTTCGTTTGTCTTTGATGCGCATATTTAACGCTAAATTATTTTCCCAAGATTTTATGTAATGCCTCAATTTAGTTGCGCATATTTGGTAAAGTGGGTAAAAAATCACATCATGCAATCGGCCATGGCGTTTTTATACAATTAGCATAAATAAGCATTTAAGTGGATTAGAAGTCCAGTTCAAACAATTACATGATTAACACATTTACAATTTATAAATTTTTAAAAATGTAATTGTATTAAGCTGCTATATGACCAATTTTATGAAAAAATCCCTCCGGAAGTGATTTTTTTTAAATTTTGGCGGGATATATCTGCACATCATAAAAATCGGTATTTGGGACGCCATTTTAAATCTGTGGCACTCGGTTTTCATTTTTCCCAGTTATGTGATCGTGTTGATCGTGTTGATGTACCCCATCAATTGCCAGAAGGTTTGGTAAAAATTCAAATGGCAAAGTGGGCTTCAGAAGGGGGCCCAGTGGAGCCCATACACAACTGGAGTTACAGTAGAACTTTTGCACTTTAACATAAACAAGAAAATTATTTAATATGCCCGAGGGAATCAACCCTGCGTGTGGTTTTTGTGTGTCAATGCCATGATCCTCGTATGCTAAATAAACCACATTAAATAGAAAGCACATATTTAAATAAAAGGACTTTCAAGGCGAATGTTAGATTGATACCTGGTGCGATTACCTGTTTTGTTTAAAGTAGGGAGGTTCTTGCAAAGAACAAGACAGAGCCTTTGAAGTTTCGTTTCTTGTTAATGTTCACTATGTATAAAGGTTATTTCCAACCTTTCAGTTGATTATTCTTCTCTTCCTCCTCGCTCTCCTCTCCTTTTTCAAATATGCAAACCCCCAGGGCAAAACCCAACATAGGAGACTCTTCATTTTCTTGTACTATGGTTATGGAGCTTTATATCTTTGTATAGTCTTGCAAGAAAAAACAAACCACAAACGTGGAACCATTTTTGTTTACCAAAAGGAAATATGCCGCAGTGTAGGTGATTTCTAGTGGGGCGCTATTTATGTAATTACTAAAGCCCCAGACGATGGCCAACTCGTTTTTTCTAAATCAATGTAATATATAAAATGCACAGATTTACGCGTCTATGTAAACGATTCCTGAACTAATCTGAAAGACACAATATTTTTAGTCCCCCCACCCCCCACCATAAAGAAAAATGTCAAAAAGTTTTTTTGGCAAAAAAATCAGCGATATTGGGTCAAAAATGAATAGTTTGGGGCAAATAATCGATTTTGGTACCAAAATGTGTTAAAAATGTACACCAAAATTCACTTTTCCCAAAAAAAATGACTTTGCCCCACCCGTCCCCACTGGCTGCGTTACCATTTTTGTTGTCTTCTGCAAGGGCCCATAGGTATTGCTTTGGTGGTGTTCGTCTGGTGTGGTCTGTCGGTGTATCTGTGTGACTGTGTCAAATGTTCTTAACCTAAACATAATGGCCACTGTTGTCCACAGACATCACACATTTTTATGCCACTTGGGCCTGTAATGGTTCTTGGGTAGTGCCCCACAGTTTGCCCTCTCCCGAGTTGGGCCCAAAGGTGGGGGGGGGGGGGGGGGGGGGTTCATCTAGAGGTCATTTAAGGCATTCCTCAAAATGGTCAGAATTATGACATTGCTTGGTGATACCATTGCATTATGTTGATTTTCATGACCTTAGATACATGGTCCTTCAGTAGTGTCCCACATGTTGGTGGCCTAATTTTGGAAATTAAAAAAAAAAAAAAACCTTAAAATGGTCAGAATTATAAAATTGCTTGTGTATCCATTATGATCGACCGATTTTTCATGACCTAGATAAACTTGTGCATATTTTTTTCCCATTGTGGTGTCGCCTCATGTGATTCTTAAATTGCCCTCATTCACATACCTGCGACGGCAGACGACGACACAATACCTTCCGTGAACGCTGCATTTTTTTTTCGCCCGAAAGCACCTTCAGAATTGCAAACGTTAGGATGTTCACGGGGTTTTACTCATATTGGATCGAAGGTCAAGAGCTAGAGACTTTTCGAACTTCGTTCTGCGCGCAAACTGCGCCAAAAAAGAACTCGCAGCCGAAGGGAGGGATACTCCCTAAAAATGGTACGAGATGATTGGTCACATTCATCCCTTTTCAACTCGCTCTCGCACATTGACCACGTTTGCTGTCATATTTTAAATAATCTTCAACCGATTTTTATAAAAATCACAACCAATTAGCTCTTCTTTACAAAAAATCGAAATTCTCTAGAATTTGACATTTTCCCCATCACTTTCTTGCAAAACGGTCGAACTCCTAGCGCCTTTATCTTTCCTCGCTTTATTGACCACCTCTTTTTGGTCTTGAAAGACCCCCCTAATTCTGAGGTAAAATCTTTTCACTGAATGATCCCTTAGATTTGAGTCGCATGTCGACCATCTCCGTCATTTCAAAGTTGAGTGCCCCATCTGCGCATTGCACCCACTGGAACGAAAGTTTCTGTATTCAAATTATTGCTGATAATGTTTCCTAAATCAAGAGAAATCAATATCGTGGGTATATACGTTGTCAAAGAGACACACCACGGAAGTCCTCCATGTAAGCAACCAGAGGTACCTGGAAGAAAGACTTCGAATGTCGAATTATGCAGCTCATAGATATATCTCTATACCCTCAATAAACGTCCTTTAACACCAGACTAAAAGTTGTATGTCCTTCATGTAAGCTAGAGAGTGAATCTTAGGGTAAAGACTTTCATTGACAGATTTACAGCTATACCGAATTTTCCATTGCTGTATAACCCTCAATCAAAGTCCTTTACCTCAGACTAAATGTGTATGTCCTTCATGAAGCAAAGAGATTTACTTAGGGCAAACTTCCCTTGACAGATTATGCAGCTTAAAGAATAAATTGCATATCCCTCATTGAAGTCTTGACACTAACTAAAGAGTGGTATGTCTTCATGTAAGCAGACAGAGTTAGCCTGAGGTAAAGTCTTGACGATTGCAGCTTTACAGATTAATGGAATCTTTACACTAAAGAGTGGTATGTCCTTTAAGGAAGCCATATAAGCATCCTAGAGTAAAACTTCCATTGATGGATATGCCTTTTACATCATAACGCTGCCTGTATAACCCTTCACTCTCAAAAAAGGGTTTCATTTAAGAACCGCTTTTTTTCCCGTATAAGAACCCCAAGAGCTCTTACGGTTCTATAAAGAACCTAAAAAGTTCTACAAAGAACCTTCAAAATTTAGGTAGGCTTGGGAAATTTCTTTATGAGCTCATCACAAAGTTTTAGAGCTTGACAAACAGTGTTTAACAATATTAATCTTTTTTTTGTTGGTTTTGACAACTCATTTTTTTTACCCAAAAAGATTGTGAAGAACCGTAAGGGGTTTTTCTAGGGTTTCAAAAAGGGTTCTTCACATAATCAGGTGTTTCAATTAACATTTTCTTGACTGAAGATCCTTTGTTGGTTCTTCAAAGCACCCATGGGTTATAAAACTTACCAGTACGACCCTTAAGGTTCTTCAACAGTGAAGGAACCCTATTTAAAGACCCTATAAAGACCCTATAAGGTTCTTCCCAAAAGTTTCTTGGGCCAAAATATAAGTTTGTAAAACAAAAAAGATTAATATTGTTAACACTGTCTGTCACTCTTCTAAACTTTGTAATGAGCTCATAAAGAAATTTCCCAGGCCTACCTAAATTTTGAAGGTTCTTTGTAGAACCTTTTAAGGTTCTTTATAGAACCGTAAGAGCTCTTGGGGTTCTATATCGGGGACAAAAAAGGTTTTTAAATGAACCCTTTTTCCTGAGGTGTGCAATGGAAGTCTTTTATACTAGACGTAAGAGTAATGTCCCCTTTAGACGAAAAAATACAACAACCGAATGCATGTGTCGTCAGCCGTCGCGGTTTTTGTGAGTGGACACAAAGGACACATGAGGTCACCAAGGTCACGAGGGCATCAACACGTGGGAGCACATACCCATACAAGGACCAATGTAACCAGTGTCATGAAAATCGATCGACATATGTGAAAACACAAAAAAAGATAAATCTTACCATTTTTGTGCTCCATTCACAAACAAACAGTAGACGAGAGAAGACGATGCGCTCGGTGAACTCCCGGGGTGAACTCTGTATTTTTTAATAACTTGTTTTTGAATCGAAGTGTTTAGATAGAATGTGCAAAACCGGATTGGTTGTATTCCAAATTATTCGTTTGATCACAAAGACTAAAAAACGTGCATTGCATAGGCTTGAATGATCTCTAGGGGAGTTACGAGCAAAAACAATCAAATATAAACCAAATCGTGATAAAGGCCATAACCCCTATGACCTCTAGTGAGAAAAAAAAAATCCATAAAATGTATCTGCACATGGCGGCGCCGACTTCATTTTCTTGGTGAAAGAACGGGGGGTGAAATTTCGGGGGAAAAAAGAGAAAATCTGGCGCAGAACAAAATAGTCAAAAAATTTTGAGATTGTAACACAATTTTTGCGCCAAAATTTCGATTTTTTGCCCAAATATGGTGATTTTTGGTCCCAAATCACTGATGTTTGCCAAAAATCCATATTTTTTCTTCCGCCGGGGGGGGGGGGGGGGGAGAGAAAGAAATGGGAGGCCTGCCTTCCCCTTGCCATCCCCTTGACGTTGCCACTGATCCTGCATAACCTCATGTTTGTTTTGTTTTCTTCATCATAGCTCATAATCATACTTGCAATATAGACTTTCGTACAAGTGTTAGAATTGGGTATGATATTGATCTTTTAGTCGAGATATATATTCTCTCCTTGCTAATTATAGTGTGCACTATTATACATGATGTAGATATATTTGTCGAGTCAGATCGTTTTTACAATGGTGAATGATAATTAATAAATGTAAAACATTTGTCAGTTTTGAACACGAATTTCAGGGTAATACTCAGGTACAAAACACTTCATAACACATAATTGACCGACGCCCCAGAATGCATTGAAGAAAGGACACACGTGACATCACAACGGCAAGTACGCATGGGCAATTCAAGTTAAGATGAGCGATAAATTCATTCATGCATCACGTTTGTCGAGGGATTAAAAAATTAGAATTGGTTGAATCGATTGAAAAGAATATACCAATTTATGGGGCATTACCCCCCTAAGGATTTAAAAACAGGTATGAGTTTAGACTCTATCTTGATTAGGACAATAGGCCAGTTGAACTGTTACAAGGCCATCCGGGGTAATATGTACAGACTGCGTCCGATTTTTTTCAAACTGGTTGTAAATTGTTCATTGGGGTATACTAGATAAGTAATTTTATATAGATTATTTGTTCGACAGATTACAAGAATAATAATTAACAAAGCTTCACTAGTGACCTCCATAGATCCTATAGCCCAGTCATTATTTTGCATTCTATTATGCAACGACTATATAATTCTTACCCATGGCATTGATGACCTTGACTGCCAAACCTGCAGATAAGGCAGCCAAACTAACCATTTTTTATCACTTGAAAGATGCGAACAGTGTGTATAACTTCGACGGAGTTTTGGACCCTGTTCTATTTTGACCCATAGGCTATAAACCTTACCCCCTTAAAATTACAGATTCCACTCCTTTGATTTGGCCACAATTTGGATATGTGATGATTGAAGGTTTTCTCAATACATTCTGGGGAAAATACATTCTTTTGCACTTAGTTTTGGGTACGGCATAGTTACTGGCTAAACTGCTACACCCACGGGTTCAAAATTTCAGCAGCCGTCGAAGCCCATTGTTACGCAGGTGACCACTTGAGTTGGTGCGGTGTACAACCCTGGGGTTAGGTATTGGGGCACAGCGAGAGCGCGACATAAAACTTCAGTTTGCCACATCGAGTTCGCCAAGCTATGCCGGCGAGTTGCCAACGCATTGCGGCGAGTTTGCAAGTTTGACAACGCTATGCCGGCGAGTTTAGTTTGATGTTTGTGTATTTTTTTATTTATTTTCTTATGTTTTATATGTGTCTTTAGTTTTAGACTTTAGCTATATTTATATAAAGTTAATTTTAATTTATTTATTTATTTGTATTTAGCTTTTTATTTATTTGTTTTTCATTTACTTATTTTTATTAAGAATAATAATAATAATTACCGACTTTATATAGCGCCTTTCCACAGGAGACAAGCGCTGTTGCCTATTATTATTACGATGCCTTCAGGAAATCGTACACAATCATTTCGCTTCAGCTAGGCCGGCAGCCGGCCAGCGCACATGCCTATCAGCACTTAGATTGTAATAGCCCCCATAACATGACAGCTCCCAAGATTTCGCTTTGGTCGACGAAGCAAGTGGGCGTAAAGTCCTGCCCAAGTGCACAACACATGGTCCACCGCGGGGCTCGAACCACAACCTTTGGATCATGAGTTGGCAGTCATACCATGACCCATGTGCCCTATTTATTTGTATTTACTTATATTTTATATTTTTTTAATAAAATATATAAATAAATAAAATCAAATACAACTCGCCTTCATCGCGTTACGAACATGAAACTCTCGCCATCTGCTGTTTTCAAACTTGCAACATCAGCCGTCAATGCGTTACGAACTTGCAAACATCCCGCCGTCCCGCGTACGAACAGCAATTGCAAACTCTCGTCGTCATCGCGTTACGAACTTCAAACTCCTCGCCGTCAAAAATCGTGTTGCAAACTGCAACTCGCCGGCATAGCGTTGCAACCTCGACGCGGTTTGTCAAACTCGACGCATAATATGGCAATCACAGCAGTTATAAATGCGAGTTTTTTTGCGACTCCTTGTATGTGGAGTTTTGCGACCCCGTGTGTCGAGTTTTGTATGTGGTCGAGTTTTGCGACGCCGTGTATCTAGTTTTGCGACGCCGTCTGTCGAGTTTGCGACCCCCGTTGTGCGAGTTTTGTTATGTGGTCGAGTTTTGCGACGCCGTGTGGCCGAGTTTTGAACGGTATGTGGCCGCCGTTTTGGACGGTAATGTGGCCGAGTTTTCCTCGGTATGTGGCCGAGTTTTGGACGGTATGTGGCCGAGATTTCCGGTAGGTGGCCGAGTTTTGGTCGGTATTTGTCCGAGTTTTCCGGTATGTGTCCGAGTTTTGGATGGTATTTGGCCGAGTTTTGGACGGTATGTGGCCGAGTTTTGTGTGTTTTAGAGCTTGTTTCCACATTGACTTATTTGTCATTATTGAGGAGGTTGAGGATCTAATATGTTGATTTTTTTAATATGATATAGACAGAAATCAAACTTTGTATAACAACTTAAGATCAGGCGCTACACACGATTTATCACTTTGTAATAAAACTTAAGATGGGAGCTACACAGATTTATTTATCTCGCAAGGTACCAATATTATACATTTCATGTCGAAATCAGCCCTATACTTTTTATTAGAAAACACGTGTGGAAGGATTATTTGTTGGTTTTTGCCCGTTTAAGTGTTGTGCGACCTTGACTTACACGGGCGACGGCGCATTATCCATTATTTAATATAGAAGAGTAATATAGAGACCATAACTCTGGGGTATCTTTTGGACTAGCTCGGAATTCGTACGCGTTGGTTGTTTTACGAGCATTGACCGTCCCCCGAAAACAAATCGTCAGATTACCTCGAACTACTTTTTTGACCACAACACTCAGTATCATCATTTTACCTGACCTTTGCAGGGATGTCAAAACATCGATTTCGCTTCTTTATAAGCAAAAAATCCGGTTAAATTCCGCGATATTTTGAACTTTTTTTAGCGAAAAAAATCATTTCCCAATGTTGACTCTATATTTCGCTGGAAATCCGTATTTTTAGGTCCGCGATGCGTAAAAACGTCGTTGTGACGCATACATAGGCCGATTTTCATGATTTTGTATCAATGATGAAAAGGAGACCCTACCCTATCAAATAGTACAAACAAACATACTTTGGGCGTCTCAATTCCAGGTCATGAGGGAGGGGGTGGTAACCCCCCCCCTTAGGAAGACGTTTTTACGAAAATCCCTTAGAAAGCCGAGGGTTAAAGTTACTGGCTATTCCCCATTTTAACATCGTATAATCTTATCTATCAAAATCTATTTTCTTGAATTCTTTTATACTAAGGTTAGAAGGGGTAAACAAAAAAGGAAAGAGGTACCGAAATATCTCAAAATGAAGGAATAGGAATAACTATAGAGAACTTCCATCAGTGTAACCGGCAACAAAGGTCTGTTTAAAAAAATCAGTGGGTCTAAACGACATGTTACTCCTTTGCAGTATGCATTGAATCACATTGTCATCATACATGAGATTTACCATTTTGTAGGTTAAGACTCATAATGTGGGCCAGAATAATATTATCTATTTTTATTCTATTAAGTTTTACTGTCAAAGTTCTAATTTTGGCATTTTGGTAAGAAAACAATAGAAATAAAGAAAACAAAAATAGAGGGTTTTTTTTCGAAGACCGTACCATCAATACTTTATTGTAAAAAATTTCATAATGTCATTACGTAATGGAGCATAACAGTATAAAATTTATAATCATATTCAAAATAAAATCAACATAAGATCACTCAACATAATATAATGACAATAATTCAAACTCTACAAAACACAAAACTCGGCCACATACCGTCCAAAGCTCGGCCACCTACCGTCCAAAACTCGGCCACATACCGTCCAAAACTCGGCAACATTACAGGAAAACTCAGGCAACATACGTCAAAATCAGGCCACATACCGGAAAACTTGGCCACATACCGTCAAAATCGGCCCACACGGCGTCGCAAAACTCGACCACAAACAAACCTCGACACACGGGGTCGCAAAACTCGACATTCGGCGTCGCAAAACTCGATTCACGGCGTAGAAACTTCGACACTACAAAATCGATACACGGCGTCGCAAAACTCGACCACATACAAAACTCGACACACGGGGGGGGTCGCAAAACTCGACATACGGAGTCGCAAAACTCGCATTTATGACTGCTGTGGATTGCCATAGTAGTTTTATTGTTCCGCTTAGCGTGCCATAGTTGGGCCTACAGGGTCTAACATTACAGTACACTGCGACATCGGGGCTCCTGTAATATATAACAATCAATCCAATCAGGCATCTGGGAAATGTAGAAGTCTACATGGGACGTAGGTGTGGGCAAGGGTTGGTCGTATGAGTCATGATCAGTGGCGGGCACCGTGTACCAGGGAAAAGGGGGAAATCCTCCAATAGATTTTTCTTGGGCATCGGCCCGGCCCCACTTCGCTTATTAGTTAACTACGTGAATCAAATATTTTTTTTTTCAATTTTCAATAAAATAATAAAAGTTTTCAAAGGGCAACGGGCTATTCAAACCCTGATGGTTTTAAAGGGTTATCTACTACTACCCAATTCCAATTTCCCCCTAAAATGGTTTTTGCGCTTGTTCACCCCCACCCCCTCCAAAAATATTATGATGCTGGCATGGTGTATCGGACCTGCCCGCTCTGAGGGGGCAAATTTCCAAGTCTTGGGAAAATTTTCCCTCTCAGGAGGTCAAAAGGCCAATTTTTCCCGGTCAGAGGGCTAAAAAGCGGTTGATTTAGCATGATTTTGCCATTTCTTACCGGCCCACCATTGCCCACCCCCCGCCATTACGCAGTGGATGCTGGTTGACATAACTACCATGATATCAGCCTGGGCACATAACAACACTAAATGTGTCTTCATCGTACTATGTATATATTTGATTTCTGGAGTCATGGCCAAAGTTAGCCTTTCATCAAGGCGTTGCGGCATGTCAAGGACCTAGCCCTGTCAAGGATGTGATATAGCGCCCTCTCGTTGGGATATCCTGCACAACAGCGATCCTGTCACGGTTGGTGGACACAATTTTAACAAACGACTACCAAAAGGTTATCCAGAGGATATTTTGAGCAAAAAATCGTGCACTTTGTATAGAAATAACACTTGGCACACACTTATATGGATATAACCCATTATCTCAAACGGGACCCCCAGCTGGATTTTACCTGTGGCGGCCATTATAGCCATTTTTTCAAATTGGCCGCAATTTGTAGTGTTCAATGCCTCCTATCGCGGTTAATAATACTGACATGAGCTTGATCTTTGCGTCTCGCCTGTTTTCAGGGGTAAGGATACTTTTAAAAGATCTTATGTGTCATTTTTTTCAACATGGCGCCAATGTACACTAAAGCTGATACTTTTTGTTATAGCTTTGCACAAAATAATGATACCAACTTGATTTTGTGTATATTCTTGTTTTCACGGTCAAAAGAAAGAATCCAAATTAATATTACTTTTTAATAATATCCTTTGCAGCCAGTTAAAATTCCAATATGGCCGCCAATTTACACCCAAATATCTTGTTAAAAGTAACATATTGAATTGATTTGTGACTATACCGAGTTGTCAAGGCCAATTTTGACAACAATATCAAAGGGGTTATTTCGTGATCCCAGACTCGACAACCCAGACATCCCAAAAAATGAGATTTTTATATCATTTGAACGTTTTAGCCTAAGTATAGTATTTATCTTAATATTAAATGTTAATTCATGCGTGCAATATTAGTACATTGTATATACCGAAGTGCCAGAGAGCTCGTAACGTCTGTTTACAACCGAGAACGGTAAATATCTATTTAGATGTACGGAGGAAACCGAAGTTGGTCGGGAAAATCTGCGAGGACGGTATGGATCGGCAACTAAATTCACATACAACACGACACTACCTCTGCAAGAAATCGAACTGATTAAAACAACCATACCGCTGATAATACACATAGCATTAGTAAAGGAAAAGTGTTTATGGTTTATTAAAGGCCTCTATGTTCAAAAGACCCAAAAGCAATTGTATATTAAAAACACTTACAATTAAAATGATATTGCCCACATAAAATGAGTACCAACATTGGGGAGACACAGTGGAAGAAGGATTCAAATGTACTACTCTATCCCGAGTCCATCTCAACTGTTAACAATCCTGTCAACATCCGGATCGAAGGACAGCATGAAAATGAGCCATCGGCCACTGTAGTCTTCAATTGTATTTATTGGCACAAAATTACATTGTAATAATTCTGATAAAAACATTTAAATGAGGAAAAAGTGTATGTTTTTATGATTTTCTTATGTCAAGGCATTAATAGCCGTTATCTAATTAGTGACGCTGACGGATTGGCGCCAGGATAGCGATAATTTCCCTTGTTGAAAAACTCTGCAATCCTGGTTTGATGCTACATGAGCAGGCAGGGCATTCCAATTAGCCTAAGAGGATGGGAGTGAGATGATCTTATGTGGGAGGTCAGTTGGACCTTGATTTCACAGGCAAGTCGTGAGACATGATGGATAAGCGAGGGTCAACTGAGAGCAGCTCAGTTTAGCAGCTAGCTAAGGAGATTTGGTGCTTGGTCCAGAAAAACATGCTGTGGAAAAGAAAAAGCGTGGGCAATTCCCAATCTCAATGGTTGAATGTGGTAAGAGTAAGCTCAATCTCAGGAAGCCGATGATGGAAATGGCCAATTCTCAATGGTTGAATGTGGTAAGAGGTAAGGATCACTCCAGGAAGCCGATGATGGAAATGCCACGTCTCTGGATTGCATAAAGTTTGGATAGTGTAGTGGGGTGTTGCTCCGCCCATGATGAGCTTGCATATTCATGTTGGATCGAACCCATAGCAGCCATTGATTGTCTCAAGCTAGGAGCTCAATGGAGCACTCCTAGTCCTGATTGAAGTTTTAACAATTTGGTAATCACAAACATACTAAAAGGATCGAAGGTCTGCATGGTGGTCAAGCATTCTAATTTCACGTCTTTTACATAAAGGATAAATGTTAAAAGCAGAGGTTATTCACTCTGAAAAGGGCAGAGATGTTGAAAACATTCCACTAACACAAGATTTGTTAGATAACATCTGGTTTGAGATTGAGAATATGCGTGGGAGGTCATCAAAACACCAGAGTTGCCAGAAATTTTAGAACGTCCATTGCACGGACTCTTCCACCAACTGGTGTAGCGAGTAGCGATATGCATCAAGGATGCAGAGGACAGTGTAAGAAGATATGTACAACCGCTGCCAGGTGTGACGAATCTGAATGACTTGACCTTCTATGAACACAACTGCGTGCTAACAGGCATGATATTTAAACTGAGGAGAATAAGGTTAGGAAACAAAAATTACAGCATATTGTGTATCGCATATTATGTTGAGACAAAAATTCAATATACCTCAAACAAGCCGTTAAATCAATTTAAAAAATTAGCAAACCTTTAGGAGGTACCTTTCAAAATGTTTGTACCGAGGTGAGATCAACATGAATCAACATTAAATCATGAACCAGACCTGCACTGTATGTTTTGCATGGTTCACCTTTCCAATATTGTACAACACACTCCAGTAACACATTGTTTCTTATTTGATCGACTTAGATCCGTGTTGCAATACAAAAATTAGTTGACGTCACAGTAGGTACACTTTATTTTGAAAATGGCCCCGGCTTCCAGGAGTAGTTTTTTTTCATTTAATTTTACCAATACGGAGCTTGGTAAATAATACAGTTTGCGTTATTAACAAACACTTAATAACGGCTATCCCTTTAATTAAATGGTCAATTTTAACTAAAAATGGCTGCCATATTGAAAAACACAGGGGGACTGAAACAAGATTATTTCAAAATAGGGTCATATTCGGAGTCTTGATCCTAAAAACATAAGTATAGACAAAAAAATTAGTTTTTCCCTGCTCATTTTGAGCTAGGTATAAAGAAAGAAATGTAGTGTAAAAAATTATAGGTAAATTTGGAGGCCAGTGGAAAAAAAATACCTGACAGAATATGTTTTAAAAATATGTCATATGTAGAAAACGACTGATTCCAAACCCAAATTAATTTTAAAAAAAATCCAATGTTATAACCGAAATATGGACACATTGAAAATGTGATGGCAGCCATTTTGAAAATGGTCACCACGGCCGCCCACAGGTCAAATCAAGCTGGGGTCCCGTTTTGAAATATTTGGTTGTGCGTCCAATTAAGACGTGTACAAAATGTATAATCTATCACAAAGTGCACGATTTGCTCCTGAGCGGTCTTAACCATCTGGATAGTTTATGAAATGCACCATTTAACAGTGATTTACTTTGTTATTATGTGCCTTTCTTCTACGGTATCGCTTCGAGAAATCTTTGCGACCTGTTTTTGTACAACTTTTGAAAATATTGAGCTAAATCTATGAATCATAGCGCCCCCCCAGTACTGCTGCATGTTGTGTGAAAATAGCTGTTTTGGTGAGCATATGGATGACCCGATCATGGCGCCGATCTTCCATATATCTTTTCTCCCTCACATAGAAGCATATTCCCAAAAATCTGAGAACAAATTTGAGTTAAATTGGCCAGCCGTTTAGTATAGTAGAAGCAAAAATGAGTGACTAACTTACCCCAGGACTGGGTCTACTAATCATCCAGAAAGAAGCGTACAATTACGTAGCCGACAAGTACGCGAATCCATAAGTCAAATTTCCCACAAGGCCATGCAACCGAATCACTTTTTCAAGAATACATTAAGGTTTTAACATTTCACATCACCACCCAGGGAACATTTTATTTTGACAGTTCTGAAGTTGTAATCTCAATAACATAGAGTTGTAAAGCTTATCAACAAAATGTATGTGCGGATTTTTGATATCTTTTTTCAAATAAAAGATATTAATTAATTAAGAAAATTGATATGACGTCATCAGTGACATTTTTTTTCAATAGTACATTTCGGACACATTAAATCAAAATTTTGACACATAGAATTTGTTTATAATGGCTTTGGGCATCAGTTCTGAAATTGTTTATCCTTTCTCATCTCCAAACTAAGAATCTAAGAGGATTTTTTTTAATTCTTTTGTATTCTTATTAATTTGGTGACGCATGTACGTACTTGTACGTATACGTACAAGTACGCTATCGTCTGCACTGCCAATTACGTGGACGACTACATTTGGAGACATTATTGTCCATAACATCAAACGAAACTCTAGGCCTTAAATTCCAACAGGGTCATGGATGGTGAACCTTCTTATGATACCAAAATTAAAAGTGTGACGAGGTTTCATCAAACTCATCCTGTGGTAAAATTTACCCAAATCTCAGATTTTGTAGAAACTTCTGTCAAATTGTTCGTCTTGCCTTATTTGGCGATGAGTGGCATTTGGTTGTATACGGTAGGAGCAATAACCAGGGTTTACATAGTCTATAGGGGTAACCAAACCTTGGACCTGAAAGTCTGTATATGAAAATGTCACCCAAAGAGTTCAAAGGAACAACTAGTTTGAACAAAATCTGACAATGGGTAAATTTTTACCCCAGGATGGACCTTTAGCCTTATCAGGGCTGAAGCCGTGAAATAAAGGTTGGAACATAGACCAAACACACACCACGCCAAGGCAATTCAAATTACTGATGCCTGTACTAATTTTACCCTCTAATTTTACAAAGTTTGGCCCTCACATTTCCCAGGATTTCTGATCGCATCCTTCAAAGATCTATAAGAAACTCTTCAAACACCTTACCCAAACTTCGATAGAGTAGGCAATCCTATCTGACTCTAAAACACAAAATAATATTTAAATTTCACTAGAAGTCACCGCTACCCCTTTTGTGGTATGTGTGTTTGTGTGTGTGTTTTGTTCACGCTGTCGCATTGTTATAGGTATTGGTTTTGCTGCGTTTGCGTTGGGTGCTTTAATGCGGACTCAATGGGGTGTGCGGTCAAAGTTTTTAACCCTGCCTTCAGATTTGCATTCCTTTTTGGCGGGAAATATAGATGTACACGTGAGTGCAAGAAGGTTAGTGCAATAGCTGCCATGTGATTCATCTGTGTGCGCCAGGTATTAGGAGGACTTTTCAATTACAATCCTTGAGTCAGTGGCTCTAGTCTTGAAATGGTTCTTAAGGAGCTTTCAGGTGACTCTTTCGCTTGAAGAACCATTTCAAGCGTTTCAAGAGCCACTGACAAAGACTGGTAATGTATGTTGGTGGCGAAACTCTGAAAGTGCAGATATTCCACTTACGACCTTCTTGCATTCACATGAATGACGAGATATAGGTTCATGTAAAGTATGTACAATTTATCGACAGAGCTAAGTTAAAGGGAAACCTCAAGAAAGAGTGGAATTCGTATTACGATTCATGAGGGCGAAGCCCGAATGAAAAAACTTGTTGTTAACAACAAAACTCGAATCCTCTCTTCGAGAGTTTCCCGGACTTAAACCTGCCTCACAATGTAAAATCAATGTCCGTAAAAAACAATTCGTAAATTTTGCATATTTACTCATCCATTGAGTCTGATGAAAGAGTTGAAAGCTGTTAATTGGCATGATAGATTAATTATCGATCTCCTTTTCGAGTTCACAAATCGCTAAATGTAGTGAGCAGTATTGTAAATAATGCAGTCGTTGCTTATATGCACATGTGAGTGTCTGAAGCTCAGGTACTCATTCAGTGAACGCACCTGATGGATACAAGTTTATACGGACAAGATTTAATTAATGTATCATTCACCAACGGGATATTGCACTTGGAATACAACCATAGTTTCGGATGCACTATGCCAGGGAGGAATAGCATTTAGGAGTAATAACTGGGACATATATTTATCCATGATAACGCAGATAATCAAGCAACGCAGAATCCTACACTTGGAGGAAAACATATTTAACGACCGACTCATGAGAGTTTATACAGGACAAGAATTTAATTTGAAAGGTATATTCCCCCCGAGAGCAAGGATTACAACGATCGACAACTTGTCCAGATTTGCAATCTATAGAAGGTGCGTGAATTTTGTATTTTAGACCAAAATTGTCCGGGGAGGGTACTTAACATATATGACCATAGGGGGACGTGCCGAAATATGGGTTCATTTCAACCTATGGGATATGAAAGACCCTTGTTTCAGGCCATTTTAGTATAGAATAGGTCCTTTTAAAAGTGTTAGAAAAGTTGGTTGGAAAATGAGTCAAACTTTTACAAATCTGAAGCCAAACTTTGCTAATAATGTAGACATTTGATACAGGGAAAAATGGCTATTGTGTAAAATTTGCCTAAACTCGACATCTCTGGTATAGCTATAGCTTTTCACCCAAAATTGTATAGAGGGTCAAATTTGCAGACTCTCGGAGGCAACGTCCCTACCCAAAGCAAATTTCCCCGCCCCCCGGGGGGGGGGGGTGGGATTTGTCTCGCTTCAGCTTCACGCTACCATAGATTTCAAATTGCGATTTATGAATGCATTTTGATAATGTTTTTCAGTGTCTTATCGACAGTTTAAAAAATTAGCCCAAAAGGCAATAACGATTAAAAAATCCAGGTGAGCATAAAATAAAATGACGTGAGGGTTTCGGGCAAAAGAAGCTGAGATAAACCCTTTTTTGTTGGCCATTAAAGATGAAAGGTTCAATATAGTGGCTTTGTTTACGGTGCTTCGTCAGAATAGTCAATATGGGTAATTCTACCTAAGGCAAACCATACATTTTGTACACCACCCTCTGCATCCCCCTAAAACTTGTGAAGAAAACTACGTGTTAAATATATATGCCCATCCCCGCCCAATTTGTTGTGTTGACATCACATAATCATAAAATCATCTGGATAAACAAAATGATTGAAAAAAAAATCAATATTAATACTCGATTGACATGTAAAACTGATGACAATTCTAAACACTATCTATTAACACGAGGCCAACAATGAAACGAACTTTACATGATACATTAGAGTGAAAAACAAGATTAATCCGCATTTTAAGGAAAATTAAAGTCGCTAAACTCCATCTGAGTAAAATGAAATTCAAGCATAG
The DNA here is from genome assembly GCA_023653785.1 of Ophioderma brevispina. Lineage (NCBI taxonomy): Eukaryota > Metazoa > Echinodermata > Ophiuroidea > Amphilepidida > Ophiodermatidae > Ophioderma > Ophioderma brevispina. The sequence continues at coordinate 19,679 of JAMKCH010058193.1, read as the reverse complement.
GCTTAAAAATGTTATCACTATCAGTAGACAACATTTCTAAAGGGATGACAACTAAGTTATAAACAAAAACAAAATCAAAAAAATAGATATAGATATATTATAAATATATATATATATATATAATATTAAGGCCAAAACAAAGAACCAAAAGGTATGTACAATTTTGAAAAATAACTCACAAAAGATTCCCAGGCTAAATAAGTTGAAGGAAATTATGAACTGCATGAAATAGATCAACCATAGATTATAACACCAAAATATGCGAAATTTTAAACATCAAACTGTTAAACACTGGAACTAAGTTTAAAAAAAAAAAACAAGTGTACAAAAATAATAAAAGTAAAAAGCAAAACTTCAGAACAACAAAACAATAAATCTGTATCCAAGTATAGGCTATTTTCACATGATTTCTGTTTATTAATTTTGTTGCACCCATTTTATAGTAGTAAAGTTGTCATCTTTTTACTAAATCGTGAGATCACTTTCTACGAATCTTCTGTTAATCATGTTAATGTGTGAGTTAATTTCCCCGCAGTTTCGTAGATACGAATCCACCACGTAACCGTAGATTCGTAGATACGAATCTACACTAAGACATGCATGGTAACAGAAGATTCGTAGAAAGTAGACCACGGTTTAGTAAATAGAGTAGTGACGTCACTGCAATGGTTTAAGCGCCAGTAAAACCATAAAGCTTAATAATGTGTAGTGAAACATGTTATTAGAGAATAAAAGAGTACACGAGGGAGTACCCATCAGTGCCGTTCAAATTCGTAACAGTGTGAGGAATATTACATGTATCCTTCATAGCAGTTGAGGTGCTATGGGGCAATATACAAATCAAAGGGGACCAATGATTACGCATGAAGCAATGTTCAAATTGAAACGCCGTCTACTTCGGGGCCATTTCAAATTAACAAGCGGTCATTAAGGATGTTTAACTCGCTTACTAGTAAGATCAGTATAGGACGGATAAGACAAAGCAATGTGTATGGCACGCTCACGTATCAAAGTCATGGCGAGTTCATGCGCCTGTATATCGAATTTACCCCGCTATATGTCGAGTTTACAGCGTTGCCTATCCGTTGAAATCTATGTGTCGTGTTTCATAAATCATGTCCGGAATAAATCATGTCCAGAATAATTCATGCCGAGTTTTGAAAAAACTGGACATGATTTTTTTTCAACATGTGCAAAAACTGGACATGATTTTTTTCTCAACATGACAAAACTCGACTGATTTTTTTTTTCTAACATGAGCAAACCGACATGATTTTTTTCTTACCATGAGCAAACTCGACATGATTTTTTTCTCACATGGAAGCAAACTCGCCCTGATTTTTTTTTACACATACACCAAAAAATCATGGCGAGTTTTCCTCATTTGAGAAAAAATCATGTCGAGATTTTTGAAACTGGACCAGAATTTATTTGTCAACTCCCCATATAGAGAGCAAAACTCGAGGTATAGAGGGCACCTGGACATATAGCGCTGTAAATCGACATATAACGGTGCACACTCGACATATGGCGAGGAAAAATTCGATAAACAGCGCGTGAAAATCGACAGTGCGCGGGAAAACTCGCCAAGATTTGAGCTGGAGGAGTAAAACTGGACAGATTATGGTCCAAACTCACCTAGAGAGCACAACTCGATGGATAGAGGCAAACTGGACAGATAGCATGTAAACTTTTCGACATTTAACGCTGCACACTCGACATATGGCGAGGAAACCTCGATACACAGCGCGATATGAAACTCGACATGCGCGGGAAATCTCGCCATGATTGGATACGTGGAGCGGACCATACAAGTGTATTCGAAATCGCAAAACCAGATGAGTAGAATCTTTGGGCTGAAGTTCGGGTCCAATGCATATTCTTTGCCCAGGAAAAATCACTGACTATACCACAGGATGGGGGCTGGCGGCATACGCGGATTTAGAGGGGGCCGCACCGGCGCGCGCCCCCCCCCCATTTTTTGCAAACCCAAAGGGCGCCGGGCGCCTTGTAGATGTAGAAAAGGCCTTTTGCGCCACAGGGCGCCGGGCGCCCTGTATATCTAGGAAAAGACCTTTGTGGGCGCCCTTGCCCACACAATTTGTAAAATTTCCGGCTCGCTCCGCTCGCCGGTAGACACGATTTGTTTCACTCGCGTTTGAAAATTTGAAGAGCGGGGGTAATCTTCTTTTTTGATGTTTTGGTGCTCTGGTGCTTGAAAAATTTAAGGCGTCCGCCCAGCCCCCCCCCCCCCCCCCTCTGGGCACAGTTGAATAGCCGCAGATTGAAACCACCGGAAGTTGCATTTTGCCTGCACAATGTGGCTTCACCATATTGTCCAAGTTAAAGGAATTTTGTATAACAATAGTACATCTGGGGGAAAATAGTGCACCAGCAGGTGTAGGCATTGTCCGCCATATACAAGCGAAAGGCAACTTCCTGTTGTTTTAATCGGCGACTCAGACCCGCTATCCATGTGAGAGGGCAGTGGTAAAAAATGCACCTTTCCCCAGGAAAATTGGCGGCTGGGTTACAAGCAGAGAAGATGGAGAAAGAAGGAAGATGTTCAACCTGTCACTTTCAAAGATAAACTGTTCATCCGCCGATTCAACTTAAAGGCTGACTCAGGATTTCCTGAGGAGGGCGCCCTCAATTTCCAAAAAAATGTGTGGTTTTTGCATGTACTACGCCTTGTCCAATATAATCACGTCGTGTGAAAGCCTACCTAAGCTTAAATGGATATAGAAATCACAATTCCGATCTGAATTTTTGTATACACCAGTCTCCTATGGGAAGTAATACTAAACATTATGTTGACTGCATCAAAACGAAAAAATGAGATCATCTCAAATCGAATGTCATTTTGGTTACTATTTAGTTCTAGTGACTATTTTTCATTATTACACAAAAAAATTAATATTTCGAAATCTATGAGTATGCTTTAATTGCCCTAAATCCGATTAATTGGATCAAAGACCTGCGCTACTGCTGGAGAACATTACATACACCTGCACCTGTCATTAAATCCCAGAAAAATCCCAAGTATCTCAGTTGTCACCGGGTCTTTGCAACACACATATGTCGTGACCATGACAGGGCGAAAGTACTCTTAGGCATCACTTACAGACAACAGTGACCCCAAAATTTTTGAAAAGCATTTTGACACTTTTGACACTTTCGGACACAGACAGATGTGGTTGGGGTGAATTACACCTCAAAGCACATACCACTATTAGCTTCCAACAAAAAACACCCATGAAAGACACATACAGCATCAATATTGTTTAGCGCCCAAAAGCCATCATGCTCGTGCCCTGCATGGTACACGAACTGAAAAGACTGGTTATCCCGTCTCTATATCCAGTTCTATATAACACCTGTACCAATCTATTTCATTATATGTTTTGAGGAGTCAAGGTGTGCGCAAATATCGGATATCAAAACATTATCAATGATTAATAATGGGTATGATTTAAGCCCAATAGTAATTTGTCTCGCGCGTATGAGTTTAAATATTGGGCTCGACTGCGTGTCTAGCCCAATATTTTTGAAACTCATTAAAGCGACCAATTAATTTGGGCTAATCGATCCAATTTTGATATGAAAAACTGATCAATTCGCAGATTAAGGATAAGCAGCGATAATACGAGAGATCAAAAAAATGTGGAAAATGCATTTAGCTTATTAAATCAAAGAATGTACAAGTGCCTATACAACTGTGCCGAAGTGCACTGGACTTTACTCGGCCACATTTGTAACAGTCGCGGCATGCTCAAATGTCTTAATGAATTGTACACGATAAAGTCGTCTGCAAAGTTTGGGACATGAATGACAGAATGATTTCAAAGCCATGTTCTCCATTTAATATATAGAGACCTTGACATGTTGTTATATCGTGTAAGTGGCATGTCCTCAACGACGACTATTCAACTCCGTTTGAGATCCAAGGGATATGCACGTGGAATGAGTTGTTTACAAAGAGCCCCGGCAAATGTAAGTTAGTACATTGGTAAGTCAGTAAAAGAATATAGAGGTCACATTGAATTGATTTGAACGCTGGAGAGCTATTATTACTAATAGACCGTTATTCAAATGACGCAGCCACACGGCAGTTGGTGGACAAGATGCCTACATTCCAAGACTACAATACAATTAAGCTGTCACTAGCGATTGCAAAGGGATCATTGACAGGTGCATGTATTGTTAGTACTGGAATGCGTTCTTATCTGTCCACCAATTCATGGCTTGGCTATTGAATACGGTCTATACAAAGAGAGGTTCTATATAGATAGCGAGGCAAAACGTTACGTCATCTTTAGAAATCATCGTCTCGCATGTTTGCCGACCACAAAACCATAAGAGTCACCAAAAAACACAATAGAAGCAATGGCTGCCTCCGCCTCTTCCACATACGGTGGGTGCCGCTTGCATATACAATAATCGGTAGTAGTATGATCAAATGATGTAGTGGTCGAGGTGGACAGGTGTAATGTAATAATAGTGCCGGATCCTTGTGCATCAGATACCATGGCTTAGGTGCGCTTAGCGTGAAAAGATGTATTCATGAGAGGCGGTGTATTTAAATCAAGACGACTGACGTGTCAGTTCATTCGTTGTGTGGCCATCGGTGTAGGACAAAAATTAAAAAACCAAATAGCACCCAACATCCAAACAACTGATATTTTGCCGGATTGTTTGTATCGATTGACATTATGTGTGTATACAAGCCACCCAAACTAATAATTATTCCGTGCAATATCAAAATGTCAGAGCCAGCACGGACACGACTGGTTGAATGGGCTTCACCCCTTGGGTCTATATGTCATCGTTTATTGGAAGTCATGCATGAGTGAAGTGGAACTAAGATCTCAATAGTTAGAATGGTCAATTTACACTCTTTGAGGTGAGGAAAAGGTTCGAGAGGATCTTAAATTACCAACCGTGAACAATGCTTCGCGAAATAAAAGAGGAATTAAGCCGTGAATTAAGAAACTGAGTGACAACGGCCTTCAGACAGACATACCGCAACCTCTTCGTGAATGAACTGCACAAGGCAACTTACTGCAGCCGTTAATAGAGATGATCAGTGATGCCGGACGTCTGCTACACAGCCTCATCTTGGCCCAAGTTTCTAAATCACGATTAGAAATTTATCGCTGTAAATACAAGCGGAGCACGAGTTTCACTGCAATTTTGAATTTCCGCGCAAAACCAAATGAGTTCATATTTTGTAGTTCCTGACATGTTTACTAACTGTAAATAGTATAAGTGGTGTCTTTATGAGATAAAGTTCAAAGCCAGTTGTAGTATAAAGCAAAATTTCTGATAAAAAATAGTGAAGGAAATATAAACAATTTCGCTCCGACATATAGAATGGAAATTAACGCATCGCAACCACACTGTATTGTTAACAAAATTGAACTTCATGTCCTGGGAATTTGCATGGGGCATAACTCCCATTCACATACAGTGTTGTTTTCAGCCAGAGTCGCCCCGTAAATAGTCATATCGACCGGACCTGTTAAGAGCACGTCCCATTTTTCGGCATTCATTATTCCGATACAGTTGCAATAGTATATTGTAGCGTCAGTTTTAGTAGGACTTGATTTATAAAATGCCTAGTTCCTGGCCTGTATTACCCAAGTTCAATGTTATGTTAATTATTTGAAAGCAATATCGGTACGGTTCAATGAAAGAGGTCTCCGCGTGATAAACTTCGCTAAGTGAACATTTTCAAAGTTTTTTGAAAGAGTAATCTTCAATATATTTTTACTCAACATCAAGCTCCGATTTGGATTCAAATTGAAATTATTTTCTTGATTTGAAAGGATGAACAAGAATGGTCTTAACTAACTGCCTGTACATTTTTGCTACAAAAGTTTTGTTAAGTCAACAGATTACGAGTGGTTTGCGGTTTTTAGATCACTAGTGCCAAAATAATCTAATTAAGATTCAAAATCCAAGTGACTGTGCAATCAGCCGGGAAACGTTAAAATAAAAGGCATTTCTGGACACTCTGCGGCCTGCCTGCAAGACACTAAACTCAGAAAAACACTCAAAAACGTGGGTGGACTGCCAAAGGATCGCCATTTTTATATGGATGTTGCACATGTTTTGAGCAGCTTAGGACAGAGCAGAAGTAATAATTATATAGCCCGCAGTACTCATAGTCTGGCTACACGGGTATATAGCACTCGATTCAGTTGACTCTTCACGCAACAATTAGTTTCACGCTTTATTCTGTTGGTGTCTATGGAGCCCGGACGTTGGCTCCCGGCGGACTATGATAACTTTCACACCGAGACTTGGGTGTTCACCAGTTGGAGGTTGAAGAACGCCTGAGCTGGCTCCGAGAGCTGCATACAAAAAAGAACTTCGTCATTGCCAGGGTGATTAATAAGATCTACTATGGACTGAAAATTTGCATCAATACAAAGAGTTTTTGGAAAATAGTCAAATCAAAAAGAGTTGAATAATAGGGGTTATTCCTCCTTGAAATATAACGATCCAGGTCACAAACCTACCAAAGATAAAGCTGATATCCTAACAATATTTCACATCAGTTTACACTCAGGACGGATTTAGAAAATCTACCTGATTTGCCGCTCATTCTATGTCATGCTATTGATATTAACCCGGAGGGTGTCCAAAAATCCTTCTCTAATTTAAAGGCAGATAAAGCAAGCTGGTCCTGATAAAATCCCATCAAGATTACTTAAGGAATGTGCTGTCGAATTGTCACAATATGTCTGCATTGTTTCTCAAGAGTTTGGATACGGGGGACTCCATGAGATTGGCTAATATCTCACCTCACTCCTATCCAAAAAAAGGGTAATCGTAAGCTCAAAATAACTAGAGGCCATATTGTAATAAATTTTAAATTTACTGAACCCCAAATTAAGTTCTTTTATTCAATTTTTCACAAGAGCCATTTGTACCAACCAATTTTTCATAAAATTGGTACGAGGCTGACCGATCCCCCACTGTTACCTTTGTAAGGATTTTCCAGAATCTCCATTATATTTATTTTGTGAATGTGAAATAGGTCCCAAGGTGTGGAATGAATTATGTTTTTTAAATTTAATTCGGTTCTGGGGCGTTTACTTTCTCCAATTTTGAAGAAAAAATGTTTTGGCGTTCTTGACACTTCAGAACACGATACGTGCATTTCTTTCCTTTTTCTTTGCTTGAAGGTTTATATCCACAGGTGTAATTTTTCAAGACACTGAACCCAATTTTATACTGCCTTTCTGAATTGTTGGTCACAATTAAAAGGAACACGGAATACAAATTGCTGAAAATCAATGGGAAAATAATAAACATTTTAAAAGGGGGACCTTGACCTGATTGATTTCCTCATTTTTTTTTTTAAGCTTGTTTATTTCTTTGGTTTTGGTTTTGTTATTTTATTTATTTGAGCTTTTTGTGTGTGAGTGAGGGGTGGGTTGTTTGTGGTTGTCTTTGTGGTGTCCCTGTGTATATTCTTTTTCTTTGTTTTTGTCTGTTGTTTTTCTTTAAAATCCTGTGCCCAACCTTCCCCAAACCATCTTCAATCATTTCTTTCCTTGCTCGCCCCATCTGCATAGTTGTGTGCTGTCAAGCATTGTGTGTCATTTTCGCCTTTTCTGGCTCATCTGATCTGTTCCCATTTTCGGTTTCTAGTGTTCCCGTCCTAACAGATTCCATGTCTGACACATGAATTTTGGCTGGTATGATTTTCCTGTTGAGATTTTTGGGCTAAACTATTTTTCCCATGACACTGATATCTAGATTTATAGTTTAAGCTTTGTGAGTAGAAGGGTTTGGTGACCATATCTGTATGTTTGCTCAACCACCAAACTAGTACAGGTAATAAAAAAAATAGAGGCCATAAGCTCTTACATCTATCTGCTGCAAAAGTCTTAGGGGGGGTCATTATTTACGCCAGGGGGGAAATGGAGGATTTTAGGGGGGAAACCCCGAAAATTTTTGGTATCTAAGGGGGAACACTGAAATTTTTTTCATCACCGAGAGAGGGGGAAACATGAACTTTTAAATGGGGAACTGACCAGATCAAGGGGGAATGTAAATTTTTTGAACGAAGCGAGGGGGGGAACGCGAAAATTTTTGCCGAAAACAAGTTTTGAAATCCTCCATTCCCCCCCCCCCCCGGCATAAATAATGACCGCTCCCTTAGAGCATAGTCCCCTGTCCATATTATGTCCATCTTGATCAGCACCGTATTTTAAAGGATTCACAGCATGTTTTCAGAAAAAGGAGGGGGTTTGGATACCCATTAGTTCTCACTAACAAATGATTACCAAATCATTTGAAAACAGAAACAAGTCGAGCTGTCCTATTAGAGTTTTCAAAAGCTTTCGATCGCATTCCGCAAAACTCGTCTGCTTATGAAACTTAAGCATCATGGTATCACTGGGAAACATTATAGTTGGAATTTAAAAAATCTTTTAACAAAACGCAAACAACAAGTTCTTTTTGGAGGTGTTTTGTCCTCCAAGGTATATCTAGTGTACCCCATGGTACGTGATTGGTCCTTTGTCCTTTTTGATTTATATTAAGACATGCCTGATCGTGTTTCCCCTGGGACGAGGACACGTCTCTTTGCAGACGATGCCTTCATATATAGGGAAATATACCCCGAGGACAATGTATTTCACATGACCTTGATGCTCTATCGAAGTGGAGTAAAGACTGGCAAATGTTATACTATGCATTACACATCCAAAAGAACACCAAAAAATTACTCCATACCGCCTATGTGGCAAAGTATTAGACATCACTGATAGTCATGCATACTTGGGTTTATTATTAGTAATGACCTCAAATGGTCCAATCACATAGATTCAGTCACAAAAAGCACGTAGGAAGGTTATTGGTGTATAAGAAGGAATTTTAACTCATGGTATACCCAGCTGTCCAACCTAAAACTGTATTATCGCTTGCGTCCAAACCACTTTGGATATGGCTCTGTGCATGGTTCCAAATACCAAAAAAGACAAACACAACTCGATATGGTTCAACGTGCTGCAGTAGAATTGTTAAATAACTGACACCGAGGACGCAAAGTGTGACAGATATGATCTCCTACTAAACTGGGCAAAGCCTTGAAAGCCGTCGGAAATTTACCCGCTTATCTACGATGTTCAAGATAAAACACATCAATTGGTTGATATGAATGGCAGGAATTGATCTTGCAAAACCACCGCAACTTTTCGCGCACCATACTGGTATCTTACAGCGTCAATGGCTAAAACTACGATATATCAACATAGGTTTTTCCGGGACGACCCGCCTGGTGGAAACCAACTTGCGCTCACCCATAGAGGGGCTCGCTGATTCGTTAATGATGATGGCAACTCAACTCACAACCCACTAACCAGTTATTGTCTGGGTCAACAAACTCTAGCCTTGATGCAAGGGGAAACCTGCTTTGTTGGAAGTGATACAGATCCAGAGATCCAGATCCAGAACATTATACATGGAAGAACATGGCTCTTCACAGGGCATGCAGTTATAATACTAAGGTAGGCATGATGTTTTTGGAGGTGTTAATTGTAATCATTCCATTATGTTACTGATCTTCAGCAAACCAGAATCCAAGCTTACCCAAGCCAAGGCGGGCACGTGAGTTAGTCTTTATCCATTACTCTCCTCCCCCCAAAAAAGGAAACAACACCGGAACAAACGGTATAAAAATGGGAAATCGTTTTTAATATCCAAACGTTCCCCACGATCTCAAAGACCACCGCAGAAAAATATTATTCTATACGACACATGGAAACAAAAAACACATTATGTAAGGAAACACTTGAGCCGATTCATACAATTCAGGGTGCAAATTCGTTGGAGTTTGTGAGAATCAAATTTACTTGAATGACAACATTAATACATGATTTCAATGGAAGAAATTGATTCTCAGATCTGGATTGCTACGAGAATCACTGCGATAATCGATTCTGTGATTCTCGTTCGCATTGCATCCCGGCAATTGCCAGTACCAAGACATATCATTTACAGACTGCCCCATAAAATGTTAACATCGGACAAGGGCACCTTGTTAAAAATGAACAGTTATTAACAAATCGGTCTTGTTTGGGTTACTCCTTTATTAAACCAATAAATAAGCCTTATTTGCAATTTATGTCCTTCAAATCTAATAGGTAGAACAAAAAAGATTGTGTGCTTATCAAATAGAAGAGTGCCCAATAAACTTGGCCGAGATTTCACCTTTTCAGTTTGAAATGCACGATGCAATTTGAACACTTGATTCAGAGTACATCCTTCTTGCCATCTTAAAAAGGGAAAATAAATGATTTCTTGATGTTCTCTTTGAAGGAAGGCTTCGAAATTCTGTCACAGTGTTGTACCAAGTGTCCATGTTGACAACGCTCTTCTACAAGAGAGACGAGGGCTTGTTGAGGTTTTGCCATTTTGATCCGGTTATGGTTCTCTTTATAGACCTGCTGGTGTGTCTTTCCAATTCCCGCCTGGCTTCAGTTCTTCATTTTTTTTCCATATAGGTCTATTATCAGACGTCGTTTCTTTGTGTTTTTGGGTGTTGCATGTTTTTGTTGTTGTAGTATAAATGATCATGGTGTTTGTTGGACATTTAATGTGGAAGCGTCGTGTTTGTTTAGGTTGGTTTGGTTTTAGCATTCTGCGTATTTGAGAGTTTTATAAGACTAAGTCTTCTAATGAAATAGTATAAAACTCACTGATTAATGATTAAAAAAAGCACACCAAGTATTGCGGAGCTATAGAAAATGTTGATTTGTGTTAGTGGGGAGAAGGGGAAGCGGAAGAGACATTTCTGAAGAATGTTAAAGGTGATTCAAGGAGAATTGCAAACCAGGTGGGATTGCAGAGGTGGAATAAGGAGGATAGGTGGAATAAGGTGGTGAGAAAGGTAGTGGCAGGAGAGGAGAAAAGTATGGAAGCTGAAATGAAAGAAGAAGAGAACAAGAAAGAATTTTGAGACGAGAGTTGGGAAGCTTGTGGGCGTCGGATGTGTCGGATTTGTGGGGGTGCTTGAAAGAAGGGATTTTACAGGCTATAGCGCATGTATGAAGTGTGTGTCAAAGTGAGATATGGAGAAATACAGATGCATATAAGGATATTAGGGGAAAGGTACGCAGGATTAAAGCGAGGTATAAGAGAAAGGGCTGAAGAAGCGAGCAAAGAAGTGGTGGAGGAGGCCTAAAATGGAGGCGGCGAAGGCTATGAAGGACTGAGTGAGTTGAGGAGAATCCAAACAATGTGTATAAGATTGTGAATGCAATGAACCGGATGGAAGAGATATCGAGGGGGGAATGGTATGAGGGAAAGTGATGGAAATTTTTGAATTTCACATGAGAGAGAAGAGTTAGTCTGAAAGAGCATATGGAGAAATCATGAATGAGGAGAATGAGTTGGGATTATCAAAGGTGGTGGCTGATTGGTGGAAGGTCCAATTGAAGCGTCATTCCCGGGAATAAGTGTGAGGCACCTTCACGGCGGCCCGTAGCAGGAGGATGCCGGGGTGCGCGCCCCCACCCCTTCCCCCCAAAAACAATCCACAAAGGGGAAAATTGTCCACTTATTTGCTGATTTTTTGCATAAAACGTCAAAAAATATTAAGAAATTTGTGTAAACCAGAAAATCTACATTTTGGTGATCAAAAAAGTCCAAAAGGGACCGTTTTAAGGGGTTAGTCCACTTTTACCAAAAGTCCACTTTTTACGAGTTCCGCATCCCCCCCTCCCCAAAATAAATCCTGCGTACGCCCTGGTTAGGCAACAGAGAAATGAAAAAATGGCGGCTGGGCCCTCGGAATGATTGATGAGATGGTTAATGCTTAGTGGAGAGATAGGGAGTAGGGTGACGAGAAGTTGTGTCCGAAAAGTGTTACTTGGTGGAGGGAGGCCGCGTGAGCGGAGCAGTACGTTGGTAGTGTGCGGCGCTTTATGGGGGTTAATATTTTGGAGCCTGCATTGAAAATTTGCGAGGGTGTTCTAGAGAATAGGATCCGAAAGATAGTGGAAGTGGATGGGATGCAAGTTGGGTTTATGCCAGTGAAGGGAACGATAGATGCATTGTTTATTTTGAGGAGGGTTCAAGAAGATAGCGAGCTAAATGGAAGAAGCTGTAATGTGGCGTGTGTGTATAAGGAAGAAGAGGTGATACCAGAACAATGGGTAATAAGACAAGCAGGGATGAGTTTTTTGAAGGAGCAGACAAGAGTTAGAGTGGGTCGATTTTCGGAGGAGTTTGAGGTGAAGCTGGGTGTGCATCAGGGTTCTGTACTTTTGACGTTGATTTTTTGCAATTTGTGATTGATGTATTCACGGGAAGTGCAAAAGAAGAAGGGTGATGAGTGAATGTTTATTCTTCTGCCTTGGTTTTTAATGTGTGGCCCTGTAATTGAGCTGAGGGGAAAGTTTTGGTAAATGGAAGATGCTTTTGAGAGATTCGCTTGCTCTCCACGGTCACGTATTGCTCCAAATGACCCCACTACTAGTTTGAAATAACAAAAATCATTAAAGTTACGACATTTACAGCAGATAAAATATGTTACATCATCATGCAGACATTCAGAAGGAAAAGTGCGAGGCGTAAGAACCGGATATGATAAAAAAAAAAAAAACCGGATTGATGCGTTTCCATGGCTGTTAAGGGGCACTACCCGATCCTTAGCTTTGGACTCTACCGATAAACTAAATCAAACCTGACATTTTGCATCATTAGAAAGCTTGTATTTATTTCATCTCCTTTGCAAAATCGTTTTTTTGTTGCATTATGATTTCCAAGCTTAAAATTAATATTGTGTAGTTCCGGTACCGGACATTATGTGATGTAAGCTAACGGGCTGGTTGCAAATTACCCCTCATGGTGTCTGGCGATGGTAATACACAGAGAACAGACATCATAAACATGTTTTTACGGCTGAAAGCACCTTTAAACATCCGTGGAATCTTTGAACTTTTATATCGTAAATGTCACTTCTAGTGAAATCTAGAACGTTTTTTTACTGTTTCATCAAACAATTATTTTTGTAATTTGAAAGACGTGTTACAGTTGGATTATTAACAGATCAATCAAATCTACTGCGCTTTCATTCACACGAGAGAGTTCACAATTAAAATGAAAACCTGATTTTTGCACTGATGTCACGCTTTCTGTCCAAAATATCCCCATCTGGAAAGGATCACTAACAATTGTCTTTTCAATTGTTTATTCGATTGGCCAAGTACGAATTTATTCAGCATATTCATATTTCTATTTGAAATGAGCAAATCCCAAATGACTCAACTGTTTTCATTTTAAGACATTTCTGTAGCCAATTACAAGTAAGAAAAGTATTGATATTAAACAACACGTATGACACAATAGAGTCAGGGCAGATATCATAGGGGCCTTGGTTTATGAATTCGTTTACCCCCCAATAACAGAAAAGGTTTAAAGGATTAGCAGCGATTAATACGAACGATGAAAAAAATTGGAAATGCAGTTTTTAACTTATTATGTGTTTACATTCCTATAACAGCTTTCTGTAGAAACAACCACACCAAATCGTGAAAAATGAAGTTTTGAGGAAATTTGTCACAGCGTCCTCCCACAAATAGACATATAGCGACGGCGTCTCAAAATCGCTGATGTGTTTACACCAGTGTAAAACACAACAAAACAATAATGTTTGTGTTTGAGGTCAACGTGTATTGATCATGGTGCCCAATGATCATGCTGAAATCGGTGATATTCCCGGGAAAGGCTTTTTTTGATCTTGAGTTGGAATTTGGATACGCAAGTATAGTACATTACAGAATCATATAAAAAGTACTGCCTTGTCTTTAATACACGGATTCAAGTCAACCACGTGCAGGTTCTGTTCCCTTTCCACGCCAAGTAACAAAAATATAAAATATGAATTTTTAATGAAATTTTTCGATGGTTTTGGGATTAGCAAATCGCTGCTAATCCCGTTAACACCTTTGGATATTAGTATGGACCCTCTATGACCATATGAATTGGAGTATCTATTCAATTTACACAAAATATGGTTAACTGCAGTGTGTAAATCCTTGGAATGGAGAAAACTGGAAGGTGTAAAAAACTGTTCATATCTTCTTCATTTTTCAAGCGATTTTTTTTTTTTTTTAATCAAATTGTTTCTGAATGGAATGCAAAGTGTATTATATAGTCATTGAAACAGTTTTTCAGTAAATTTACGGTTGAATAAACATGTGGAGTTCAGGGTCAGTATCCCATGCACCTTTTTATACCACCCTGTCCACACCCTATTCTAATAAATCAACTAATTTTAATTGCCCAAAACAAACTATTTTTGCTTCCAAAGGTGTGAGGTCTATGGTGCCTGGATATTGGAATAATTTACTTCCGGTTGTCCAAAATGCTACAGAGCTGTTCCTTTATTACTTAAAACTAATTTAAGCGGAACTATAATTTCCGCGGTTCTCGGCTTTCTAGGTTTCAGTTTTGCTTGCTAGTGGGGACTGTTGGGGGGGGGGAAATTTGCGTTGCCAGTGTTTCAGGTTTTGCGGTGGTTGTGATACTTCTGTTCAGAACCTTACCGGTCGCTCTGAGCCATTTGTTGATGACTGAGGTTCTGAAGTAGTATGTTGAATTGAAAGGCAGACGTTTTTCCTGCAGTTGTTTAGATTGTTTGTTTTGAATGATGTCAAAGGATGGAATTTTCATTCCCGTGTCTGCATGTGCAGGCACTTGCAGTTTTTTTAGGTTGAACTGTTAACTGGAATAAGTTGGACGCAGCTATCTTATCTATCTTCCCATCATTACATCACTCATTAGTAAGAGTATCGTTGTACTCGGTGAAAAAGGTGCTTGGTCACAGGAAACAAAGATCAACAAGTGTGCAGGAAAAAAGACTGGTGCAAGTAAAAGAATGTCCGTGTGGCTAGCTAACAGAGTGTGAGTGGCTTCAGTCGACTCCGGAAAATCTCCCGTGACTGAGCTGAACCCAATAAATCTGGTAGGGGTGTTCAGATGCCGATGAAACTTGGAACAAATTGTGCTTGTAAGAGAATTCTACAGTGGTGCTGGTTGTAGCTGTTGGTGGTGGCCCCTAGTTGTTTTTCTGATATATACAATCAACCTGCAAGGTTTGTAAGGTGAAAGGATTTCCAGAATTGAGCTGTAAGTTTTCTTGACACTTGCTTGGAATATGACGCCATGGGTTTACAGATAAAATTTCATTCGCGAACAATTCCCTTTCGTTTTTTGTTGTTTATTTATATTAGATTCTTTGTTTATATTTGATTTTTATTTATAATGTATCATATCTTTTATTCATAGTGTTTATGTTGTTTTAATTAATGTAAGTTTGTATATGTGTATCATTTTCTTATTTATTATTTAGTTTTATTTTACCTATTTAGTCATCTTAATTTGTTTATTTTTCAAATTTTTTGAACGAGTTTACTTTATTAATATTGTATTTCTTCAAAATTTTTGTTTTTAATTTTGTATTGTATACTTTGTGTTAATACTTTGTTTATTTTTTACCCTATTTAGTCATCTGTTATTTTTGTTGAGTGTGTAATACGTTAAGGTGGAAAACACCATTTCAATACTTTTTTAACTAAACAATTTAGGCCAAATTCAGTATCAAATATCAAAGTATTGACCACAACTTAATTAATTTGCAATTCAGTTTTGATACCGTGCCATGGTAACTAAATGGCAAACATGCTAATTTGCATTTTTTAGTATTTTGGGAAACACAATATCTCAAGAACCATATACCATAGACACGTGGTTAATACATCAAATTAAAGAAGCTCTTGACATACTCCATTACTAAACCTAACAAAGCACTGATTAATTACAGTCCAAATGCAAACAATTTGGTAAAATAACGATAAATTTTGAAAGATTTGGGGAAAAAGTGCTTAATTAATACCGCATGCTAATTTATCAACTTGCTAAACTATATTTAACTATTGTTTAGGTTAGGAATCATAGAGCACTTAAGTATCATCTCATGGTAAAATTTTTATGTTTTTGAAGGCAAGTTGAACATATGTAAAACTTGTTTTTCGTTTGCAAAATCACTAAAATATTTAAACGGAAATCGCACTTAAAGTCAGACAACTATTTTAGTTAATTTATGGCAAATTAAGGTACACTAACAAACTTTTTTAAAGTATCCATAAAATAAACTTACTTATTTTTTATAGCAATAATTGGCACTTAAGCTTTCAGAAAGACTGCTAAGAGTTGAGACGTGTCCATTTTTTAATGGCAATTTATTAAAATCGCCTTTTGAAAAACAGAAATACTAAGATCAATTTCTTATGTATTTTATTGCTTTTTTAAGTGCGATTTCAAATCAAACGATCTAATTGCTTGCCGCCTTACCAAGTTAAATCTGTGTACTTTGAACCCTAACTCGGATTTTGTCCAAAACAAAAGCAATGAAAGGTTAAATTTAACTCTTTCTCAATAGTTATAATTTCAAAAACAAATCCTTTTTTGCCGCTAAATGAGTTTTCTACCTTAAGGTTTATTTTCATTTATTGATTTCATTATTAATCTTTTTTTGTGTATACCGGCTTGGTTTGATGTTAATTTTTAAAATATTTTTATTATATCCATCACGTTATTTTGTATTTTCTTACCATTTTGGCTTTTATTCTTTATTATTTTGTCGTTTTCTTTATTTTTATTTTGTACTGATTTTTAAAAAAATTATTTGGTTCCATTAATATCCATGTTATAATTCTATTCCCTTTTTGGGAGGCGCTATATAAATCTCTGTAATTAAGGTTTAGTATTCTTTTGTTTATTTTAAAACGATTTATTTTAATTATATTCTAAGACGAGTGTACACGGATTTGATTGGTTTTTTATTTTTTAATTATTTGTATTATTTTCTCATCCGGTTATTATTATTTTGTTCAATTTAAACAAAATTTTTTATTTTTAATGTTGGACTGATCTTTTTCTTTATTTCATTCATTTGTTATTTTATTCCAGTTTTATTTTGTGTTAATTTCTTTTGTTTATGCTTTAGTGCCTATATGTATGACTTTTTGTGATGGTCATATGCGAAAACAATCTCTGTTAACAACACCCAAGCAATAAACATTTCTAAAAATACAATTAAACAAGGAAATACCCCCCCCCGCCCACCCCCCCACCAAAAAAAAATCAAGCCCAAAGTGGAATTCGAACCCATACCCCATACCAACAGATCCCATTTTCAGTATAGTCCATGGAGATAGGGACATATACCCCAGAGTACGGTACATGTTTTCAGGCGCTAATTAGCTGGGTAACGTTTCGCTAGTGTTCGGGCTCTGCAACAATGATATCATTGTTATTCAAGAGTTATATAGATAGAGAGGCAAAACGTTACGGGGGTCATCTTTAGAAATTCATGTCTCGCATGTTTTGTTGCCGGCACAAAGAAAACAATGGTAACCACAGATATAAAGCAATGGCTGCCTCCGCTTTTCCACATACTGTGGGTGCCGGCTGCTTTGCAATACACTAATCGGTAGTGATACAAAAAACTGAGTGATGTGTTAGAGGTGCAGGTGTAATAATGTGCCACCTGGATCATTGTGTCAGATACTCTTTTTTCGCATAATGCAATGCGCCGCTAGGTGAAAAGATGTATTCATTGAGGCGCGGTTTATTTAAATCAAGCCAACTGACGTGTCATTTCAATCGTTGTGTGGCCATGGGAGGACAAATTTAACCACCCAATAGACACCAACATCCAAAAACTGATTATTTGCCGGATTGTTTGTATCGAATTGAACATTATGTGTGATACAAGCACCCAAACTAATATTATTCCGTGCAATATTCAAAAATGTCAGCGCCCAGCACGTACGGACTGGGTTTGAATGGGCTTCGCCCCCTTGGTTAATTTCGTGCAAACAGCTCTGCAGGTAACCCCACGATATTTAGTTGACACGTCATAGATAGAGTGTTCCAGTTAGAGTGACCTCAAACTACCGGCTATTACCACGCGTGTACTTACCCAACTACCCACGTTTTTACAAATTAGCCTGAGTGGGAATCGGCAAATAAACCGTCATTAATTTCCTTTTTGCAGCAATATTATTTCACTACACATACGCGTTTTAAACCCAAAAATCCGATCTAGAAAGCGCAATGTTTCAGATACATCTTTAAAGCAGAGTGATAGCGATCTCGACATTACTCCAAAAGCCAGTAAACAAAAAACAACTTTCAATTTAAATTAAAAAACAATTTTAAATTTACCTAAACAAAACTGAAGCTAAAGAATTACACCTATAATTTCAGGGGGGCAAACACCAGCATGACAGTAATTGCAAGTACAGGTGCTATAATTTGCATTTGTATAGGCATTTTTATTTTTGTTATAACTTTATTCGATGTCACATATCTGTAGTACTAGAATCTTCACATGTACTTTTGTAGTGGAATATGAAAAATGGTATTGAGCATATTTCGTTTGTATTTGAAGCAAAAGTAGGTGAAGTACACTGAAAATCATGGCCACCTTTGAAAAAACTTCTAAAAAATTAATGAAAAAAGAAACCACTGAAACAAAATAAAAAAAGCAATTAACACTGAAACCACACTGAAAACGACTCCGTTGGTTATTCACGATGAAAATGACACCCACCCCTTACTGCATAACTGTATTTATTTATTTTATTTATTTGAACATACACGCACACCACACAACACACACGCACACACAAACCACAACTTCGCGCACGCACACCGCAAAAACACGCACACAACCACACCCGCACACATGCACAGTCGCTCGTTTACCACACACACACACACACAAATTGAATATGATTAAATAAAGTAACATAAAATATTGCTTGTACAACAGAAAAAGGGGATATATATGGTATAATACATCCTAAAGAGCTTACATTACAATCTGCAGATATTAAAGCCACTATCAGCCATTTTTTCCAATTCCAAAATACCCATGTTGTCTCTAAATTGCTAGAGTTATTTACTGTTCTTTGCTAAAAAAACAAACACTAAACGTTTTAAAGTGGTCTTGAAGATACCATTTACGGATTGGTTTTGTGGGTAAAAAATCGGATCCCGACTTTTATGGAGTAAACAATGCAGAAAAAAACGTCATTACTTGCAAAAATATGGCGCGTTAAGCTTACCCACTTACAGTTTTTTACTACAACCATTACCATTACCACAGTGCAAAAAAAGTGGACTTCTTTGAGGAAAAATAGGGGGCGCGATTGTTTACATTGTGAAGGAAATCGCTGACAAGGTCTTAACTGTTTACGGTTCCAATGCGCGTTTGAGAAAAGGACTTACAGAATTTATCGAAGGTAACTTGTTGCTTCATGACAAACAGCGTTTGTGAAAAAGTTCACTACACAAACATGAGATGAATTTCGTATTAATGTCAACACGCTATAAAGACTGACCATACATGTAATGGAGCACAAGTCCTCTTTTCGAGCCTTCGGTATTCCTCGATTTCTTTAATTTCCATTTAGTGAACTACAAAATGAATAGACACAGTGACGAAGAGGTCTTCAACAATAATTACCACATAATGTGCAGGATGGCCTTGTCATTATACTATCAGACCATTTCCTTGTCCTAAATTCAAGTGGTAAGGGTATTAGATCTGGCTTTAAATTTAAAGACTTCAACCATAGAAATCAGTG